>JAVTVJ010002823.1:0-22223 GCA_034509425.1 Eopsaltria australis | reverse complement strand
ATGGATGCAGGGATGGATGAATGGATGATGGATGGAGGGATGGACGGATGGATGGATGATGGATGCAGGGATGGATGAATGGATGATGGATGCAGGGATGGATGAATGGATGATGGATGGAGGGATGGACGGATGGATGGATGATGGATGCAGGGATGGATGGATGGATGATGGATGCAGGGATGGATGGATGGATGATGGATGGATGGATGGATGGAGGCGATGGATGGATGGGAGGATGGATGGATGGATGATGGAATGGATGGAGGGATGGATGGATGGATGGAGGGATGGATGGATGGATGCAGGGATGGATTGGATCAGGCGATGGATGATGCGGAGCGATGATGGATGGATGGATGGATGGAGGGATGCATGGATGGTCATGCGATTGGATGGAGGGATGATGGATCCATGGATGGCATGAATTGATGAGGATGGATGGATGGATGATGGATGGATGATGATGATGGATGGATGGATGGATCCATGGCTTAGGATGGATGGATGGGATGGATGGATGATGGATGGATCCATATCATGCATGGCATGGCATGGAGAGGATGCAGGGAGGGATGATGCTATGGATGATGGATGGATGCCATGGATCATGGATGGATGGATGGATGGATGGATGGAGGGATGGATGGAGGGATGGATGGATCCATGGATCCATGGATGGATGGATGGATGGATGGATGGAGGGATGGATGATGGATGCAGGGATGGATGGATGATGGATGGATGGATGGATGGATCCATGGATGCAGGGATGGACGGAGGAATCCTCCAACAGCCACATCCATCTGCTGGGTAATGCCAAGGTCTGGTCACGTTCCTTGTGCTTGACAGACCTCGTTGTGTCACAGATCATCCAGACTAACTTTGCCTAGGCTTGGATTGAAACCATTAGGCAGAAGTCGTCTGCTCCCTGTGGTTCAGGTAGGCAAACCTGTCTCCTCACATCTCTCTGGATTTTAAATCCCAGCAAATTGGGGAAATGTGACAAAATCCAATTAACTTAATCAGGGTTGTCAAAGGCTGGGATTGGAAATCGTAACCCAAATTTCTACAAAGCAGAGGAGCCACAGCTGCTCTGAAAGCTGTGTCACCGTGGTTTTAGATCTTTCAAGCCAATATTCTTTCTCCTCATGAAATTTCATTGTTGCTGAAGTGACACTCCAGTTTTTAGAGGCCGTGTTAGTGCTGAGTGCTGGCACAGACCCTGACAGGGTGAGCACACCCAGTGACAGCCCCTGGCAGCCACACAGGGAGGGCTCTCTGTGTCACCTCCCGGAGGGGTGGCTCTCCTCCTGCCTGCAGGGACATCAGGCTGGGCTGGGAGTCCCCTGGGCACGGGCTCTGCAGGGGACACGGAGCAGTGAGGACAATCTGTGCCCAGGGAGCAAACTCTGAGTACACACATCCCTGCCAAACTGGAGCATATGGGCAGCAGTGGGTACCTGATTAAATCCTCAGGGAAACTTCCCCATGACCCAGGAATCCGAGCGTGATAATGCCCCAGACAGCCCAGCTTCTGTCCATCACCTGCTGCTTCCAGCACCGCCCAGCCTTGGCAGGAGGAGCTGACCCATCCCTTGCAAGTTCTGGGTCATATCTGATCCTTCAGCTCGGGGTTTGCCTCCCTGCTGTGTGTTCCTCCAGCCTGGGCCCTGAGCCCTCATGCCTGCACCTTTGCCTGTGTGGGAGAGGGGTTGTTTTTATAAAACCAAAAAGTGCTATTTTTTTCTGCCTTTTATAAAAATTAATACTGAGAGTTAGGTCTGTCAGTCACCAAAGAAATATTTCTGTTGGCTTAACATCCTGCTGCTGCTTCTGTTGCATTATTATCAGGAAGAGCTGGAGCCTCTGCAGGGAAAGCAATCTTTAATCCATCCATCCATCCATCCATCCTGCCTGCCTGCCAGCCTTGCTCTGGGAGAGCCTCTGTGAGTTTGGCTTTGTTTTCCCAAGCTTTGGGACCACGTACAGACTCTGCCAAATTCAGCTTGTCTGAAACGTCACTGGCATCCTAATTCCGTGTGTGTTCTCTTAATGGGATCTTGCTGGGGGATTTCCATCAGCTCCATTTGCAAAGCTCCTTCCTTGATGCTCCAAACCAAACCAAACCAAACCAAACCAAACCGTGCCTGTTCCTGTCCGTGGCTGGGGCAGAGCACGGAGGGGTTTCCATGTGGGAATGTTTCCTTGTGATGGACCTGCAGGGACATTGCGGAAAACACGGACCTGGCTGCAGAGAGGAGGAGCAAACGAGACTGGTTTGGCCAAATGGGCTCGGCCCTGGGGATCGGCTGCTCCTTGGCAAAAGCGGAGGAGGGTTTGGGCACCAGCCCTGCCCTCGGGGCCGGAATGGGAGCAGTGTCCCTTCGGGAAAGCATCCATTGAGCTGATGTGCCTCCTTTAAGGTCCCCAGTGCCTTTGTGTCCTGATACCCTCACTAATGACACCAGATTAGAGAAGTACCTGAGCAGGAATTGCTGCTGATGGGTAATTGCTCTCCAGCTGCAGCAGTTCCTTCCTCATCTTTATTTGTGTCAGAGCAGCCTCACATTTCCCCTCTTTCTAGGGAGCCGGATCTGCTTAATTATTCTGCTGCTGTACGATAATAAAGGGATGAAGCCAGGCAGGTACCTTGCACTTTTGGAAATCGGTGCACTAATGAGATTTTCTGCATGGGCAATTTTGGGCAAGTTGTGTTCCTGTGCTCAGCTTCAGAAGGCAACGGCATCAGGCAGAGCCTTCTCCTGATGTTCCACCCGAGAGCTGACTGAAGTTGAGAGGTTTCCAAGGCAAATGTAAATATACAGAACACATCTCTGTATCAAGGGCGGCTTCAAGTCCACGTTCAGAGCACAGAGGTGCGAATCCCCAGGGATGGAGCCGATTTCTCCAGCAGAGCTGCCCATGAGGAGCCCCGTGGTGAAACCCGGCCCCTCCATTCCTGGCGACCGAACAGAGCCTTTAAACAGAAAATCACCAGATGTCTTGGAGCAATGAGCTGCAATAAGGAGGAGGGGTCTTTGTTCTGTTAATTTTTGTCCCTCTCTCTGAGCTGTGAGGGAGCAGAAGGAGCTGTGAATGGCACAAGGGACAGGGCAGGAGGGATGAGGAGAGTGCGGTCCCTGCTCGGGGCACGCTCCCATCGGGTCCCGTGTGCCATTTCCCTGTGTGCCATTTCCCCGTGTGGCACTTTCCCGTGTCCCATTTATCCCGTGTGGCACTTTCCTGTGTGCCAATTTCCCCGTGTGCCATTTCCTGTTCTCTGTATGTGTCCCATTCCCCGTGTCCCATTTCCCCATGTGCCATTTCCCCATGTGCCATTTCCCGTGCCTCATTCCCTGTGTCCCATTCCCCGTGTCCCATTTCCCCATGTGCCATTTCCCCATGTGCCATTTCCCGTGCCCCATTCCCTGTGTCCCATTTCCCGTGTCCCATTCCCCATGTCCCATTCCCCGTGTCCCATTTCCCATGTCCCATTCCCCGTGTCCCATTTCCCGTGTCCCATTTCCCCGCTGTCCCATTTCCCGTGTCCCATTATCCCGTGTCCCATTCCCGTGTCCCATGCCCCGTGTCCCATTCCCCGTGCTGCTATCCCATTTCTCCCGGTTTCCCATTTCCTGTGTCCCATTTCCCGTGTTCCATTCCCTGTCCCATTCCCCGAGTCCCATTCCCCATGTCCCATTCCCCATGTCCCATTTCCCCATGTCCCATTCCCCGTGTCCCATTCCCTGTGCCCCATTTCCCCATGTCCCATTCCCCGTGTCCCATTCCCTGTGCCCCATTTCCCCATGTCCCATTCCCCGTGTCCCATTTCCTGTGTCCCATTCCCCGTGTCCCATTCCCCGTTCCCATTTCCTGTGTCCCCATCCCCATGTCCCATTCCCCGTGTCCCATTTCCCGTGTCCCATTCCCCATGTTCCATTCCCCGTGTCCCATTCCCCATGTCCCATTTCCTGTGTCCCATTTCCCCATGTGCCATTTCCCCATGTCCCATTCCCTGTGCCCCATTTCCCCATGTCCCATTTCCCGTGTCCCATTTCCCCGTGTCCCATTTCCTGTGTCCCATTTCCCCGTGTCCCATTCCCTGTGTCCCATTCCCCGTGTCCCCATTCCCATGTTCCATTTCCGTTGTCCATTTCCCATGTTCCATTCCCCAGTCCCATTCCCCGTGGGCCCATTCCCCAGCTTGCCCATTCCACGCGTGTCCCATTCCCCCGTCCCATTCCCCGTGTCCCACTCCCCGTGCCCCACTCCCCGTGTCCCATTCCCCGTGTCCCATTCCCCATGTCCATTTCCCCGTGCCCCACTTCCCCGGTACCCACTCCCCGTTGTCCCATTTCCCATGTCCCACTCCCGTGTCCCATTTCCCTATGTCCCATTCCCCATGTGCCATTTCCCCATGTCCCATTCCCCATGTCCCATTCCCCGTGTCCCATTTCCCCATGTCCCATTCCCCCATGTCCCATTCCCCATGTCCCATTCCCCGTGTCCCATTTCCCATGTGCCATTTCCCGTGTGCCATTCCCCGTGTCCCATTCCCCGTGTCCCATTCCCCGTGTCCCATTTTCCGTGTCCCATTCCCCGTGTCCCATTCCCCGTGTCCCATTCCCCGTGTGAAATGCTGTTTTCCTGTCACTCCATCCCTTGCCTGGGGCTGGTCCCTCCCAGGCACACGCAGCCCGTGGTGGCTCTGCCACAGAGAACAATTTCAGCCCCATCTGTTGGAGCAGCGAGAGGCCTTTGTGGCGGCTCTGGAAGGCAGCGAGAGGTGCTCGTGTGTTTTGTGCTGCTGCTCTCCTTTCCTTGCCCGTTGTATGTTTATATTTGGCTCACACTGAGCAGTTTTCTGTCCCTGCTCTCCCAGCTCAGACTCTGCCCTGAGCTCGTTCTGGCCGTCCCCTCTTTGTTCCCTCCTTCCATTGGGTTCCAGATTTTGGCTGAAGGTTGGTGTTTTTCAGCAATTTTTTTTTTTTTTTGTCTTTCTGTAAGATTTTTTCCTGCGCTTTCCAATAGCTCTTCATCAAATCTGATTAATCTGGGCTTGATTCTTTGGCTGCTTTCCTCACTCATTTCATCGTGGGATTGAAACACATTTATTGCGGTATCGGGGTGGGAGGAACTCTTGTTATTGTTTATGGTTTACCTGTTCTTTGGAGAAAACACTTTCATCTCCAGCACCATCAGACTTTTTATAAACATTAACCGTGTTAATGAGAGTGAGAAAAGAAATTGCATTTGTGCCAACAGAGGGAACAAAATGTGTAATTTCTCCATTAGTCGATCAGGTTTGCTCATGTAAACAACATGATTAAATTTGTCTGCGTGCATCGTGCTATATGAATAATAATGATCATTAAAAAGCCATGCAAGGCCTGGAGATAACAAGATTGTGTTAGGGAAGAGCCAGGAGGGGGTGGCAGTGTTGGAGCAAACGACGCCAGGCTGAATTTGTCAGTGCCAGAGCCAGCTCGGCCATCGGGGCTGCTGGGGCCACTCAGGCTGCCTGAGTCCCCAGAGCTGAATTTCCCCACCCTCAGCTCTGTGGGGCCCCGTGACCAGGAGTTAGGGGTGGGCAAAGGGATAAAACCTTGCTCTGAAGGGACAATTCTCATGTGGAAAGCAATTTTACACTAGGCTTTGAAGTTGAAGCCTGCTTCTTGTTCAGCACACCCCGAAATGCTTTTCAGAGCCAGGGGTCTCAGAGCTGGGTTGATGGGCAAGGAGAAAGCTCAGAGAGTTCAGAGTCTCAACCCTTAAATGAGATTGTGGGAGGGAGTTCATGGTTTGAGGTCCCTGTGTGGAGCAGGGCTTTGGCTGCTCTGCAGGAGCTCCCGTGGCTCTGGTTCCCTGGGAAATGCTTCCCACGTGCTGCTGTGGCCTCTGCTCCAGGCAGAATTCTCTGGAATTGCCCACGACCTCATGGGATGAGCCCAATATTCCCTTTTCTCTGGGAATGGCTGGAGCCACACGAGGCCAGGGCCAGGCAGGGAGGTCCTGGGGACCCCAACACCCTGGGAGCCACTCGAGGGGCCTTGGTGGCCACAGGGGCTCCCAGCCCTGAGTCCTGCTGGGCACACTCAGGCACTGGGAGAGAGCTGGAAAGGCACCAAAGGGAGGAACTCGTGGTGCTCTCAGCTACAGGAATGGGCAGGGCTGTGGGCTCTGAAAGGAACAGCCTTAAATAGAAAAGAGGAGTTCATGAAATCCTGGCAATGCAGCATTAAAATGTTACAGAAATTGGTGGATATTTGCAATGGCAGCATTTAGTGTCCTTTGATGTGACAATGTCTGTGTTTCCATCATGGAAAAGGAAAACAGAAACATCACTTGGTGCTGCTTTATCCCTTTTCATTCCCATGAGACTCCCCAGAGTGTAAAAAGCAGAGATGTGCATGATTTAGGGGATCAGGAGCAGGGGATGGAGGCTCATCCAGGGCTGTCAGACCATCTGTGCTGCCAGAGCTGCCCCAGGAGTGAGGCTGTCCTGGGGGTGAGGGGTCCCTGTGTCCTCGTGGCATTGGTGCCACCCCCGAGGGTCCAACAGCCCTGCCAGGACCAGCCCTGCCAGGACCAGCCCTGCCAGGACCAGCCCTGCCACACTTCAGAGCCTGTGAGAGGAAGGTTTGTGATTCCTCCGGGAAGGAAATACCCACAGGGATGTTCCCTGATGGCTTCCCTTTCTTTAGGATGTTTGTGTAAATAATGTTATTTATTTAGAAATCCAGAACCTCCGTGGATGCCTGAGGGTTTGCTGCACTGCTCAGAATTGAGATTTTTATCAGAATTCTTCTCTAACTCTGTGACAAAAGATAGGGAAAGTGACAAATGGACTCTGGAAGGTTTGGGGCTTCGCTGAGAGCCTGGAGGAGGTTTCAGAAGTGCCTGCCCTCTGTGCTGTGTGGAGGCTCCTTCCTGTTGTGTTTGCAGAAACCCCAAAGACAGCGATGAGTCTCACTGAGTCAGGATTAAACACACCAACAGCAAAGGCCAGGACCTCAATCTTTAATTGTGGCTGTAAGGAGATTACTGTGATGGTGTGAGATTAACAGTAATTAATGTCCCTGCTGCTGGGGGGGCTCGGGCACAGCTCCCTCCCTCCCATGGGAATGGGATGTGAGGGCAGGATCCTCCTGGCACTTCCAGCTCTCCCTCCCATGGGAATGGGATGTGAGGGCAGGATCCTCCTGGCACTTCCAGCTCTCCCTCCCAGGGGTGCCCAGGGCTGCTGGGTCGGTGTTCAGAGGCTGAGAAGCTTTTCCTGGGGGTTCACACCCTGATACCCAGACCCCACATTTCTGCCATCTGTCACCCTGTCCTGCTTTGACTGCATCCCATCTCCCATCCCATAACTGGGCATCCAAACCCACCCCTCCAGAGGCTGCCAGCCCCAGCCTGGGCGTGGGGCAGCACCTCAGAGCAGCTGGGGATCCCTGGATCCCTGGCAGTGCTCAAGGCCAGGCTGGGCAGGGATGGTGGGAGGTGTTCCTGCCATGGCAGGGCTGGGATGGGATTGGGATGAGCTTTAAGGTCCCTCCAGCCCAATCCACGCTGTGATTCTGGGATGGAGCTGGCAGGGGGTGACCCTGAGGGTCCTGCTGGCCGCTGCTGTTGGGTTTTTTGTGCCTGGGAGGCAGCTCAGCCGATCTCCACAGCAACCCCGTGCGCACCATGAAATAGTGAATTGTCTTGTTTGGAAGAGGTTCATTAGGAAGATTAATGAGGTATTATTTCCCCCCATTCACTGGCGGGGTACAGAGGGGACACAGTGATTTTCCCAGCTGTGCGAGCAGCGATTGCTCCTCCCCAGGGCTCCGGCAGCGCCGCGCTGTCATCACTTAAACTGCTCAATCTTTGTGAGCGCTATTTGTCAGCTTAATTAGCCCTAAAGGAAGCACTCGCTTTAAAATGAGACAACAGTTTTGTTTTTCCCTGAGAAAGACATAATGTTCTGAGCAGTGGCAACTTGTTTAAATAAAAGAGCTTTTAAGCTGAGTTTTGTCTCAACCCTAAGAATCGTTTTTAGGTTGTTCCCCCAGCCCGAAGTCCCCAGCTCGCCTGTACCCTGTCCCCATGAGCCACCAGTGCCACCAGTGCCACATCAGGGCTGTGACTGGCCAGGCACTGTCACAGGGCAGGGAAAGGTAAAACAAAAACACCTCCCTGGAGAACCTGGGGCAGGCTGGGGATTGTCCTCGGTGCTCAGTTCCATGGAATCCCAGGTGGGAAAACGCCAGCCAGCCCATCGAGCCCAAGCTGTGCCTGATCCCCACCTCGTCCCCAGCCCAGAGTCCTGAGTGCCACCTCCAGGAATTCCTTGGGCGCCTCCAGGGGCAGCGATTTCAGCTGGGACATTTCTATCTCTGGTCTATAGTGGAAGAATTCAGAGTTTCTTATTTTACTGTTCTTCCAGGGCAAAAAGTTCAGAAAGAAGCTTGGAAAGAGCCACAGAAAGTCCTGGGTGGGTGAGTCTGATGTTTGCCCCAGACATGCAGGACCACAAGGATCCCTGCAGCTGCAAACAGCTGGTGAGCCAGGTTCCAGATAAAATCAAACCACGTGGAAGGGGTGGAACCTGACAAGGGGATCAATAACCAGACCCTTACCCCTACCCAAGGGAGAGAGCTCCAATAGACTTCCTTCTTCAGAAAAAAAATTACGTGATCTTTTAAAAAATCCCAGAAAATTGTCTTAAAAAAGCCCAGTTCTACCTGGGCATTCTGTTCCAGCCAAGAAAACGTCTCCTCAGTTTCAGGAGCTGGGCTGCAATCAGGACCCCAGCTCTGCATCTTTTTCTTGTCTATAATTATTCACTCAAGATGCAACAATTGTCTTTCCCTTAGGGGTTTTTATGGTGTGCTCAATCATCCCGGGTTTTCAGCTGCCGTGGCTGCTCTGTGCTCCCTGTCCTGGGCGATCACTTGCCAGGTCAGAAGCGCTGTGAATGAATGTTCCCTTCCCCATGGCTCTGGTGTGCGTGGGAGGGAGAAGGGCACTGACTCCCTGCTGCTGCACGAGGATGCTCTTACATCCAATTCCTGCATTTCCTGCCCTGGGAATGGGAATTGCTTGTTCTGGGTGGGGGAGGATGGGGAGATGGGGGTGCAGGGTCCTCTCTCTGCTCTGGCACCCAGAGAGGGCCAAGCTCTGCCCACAGGGATCAGGAAAAGCCAAAAGGGGACCAGCAGGCCCTTGGTCCAGCTGGCAGGGCTGGCTTTGCCCTGCTCTGGGCCCCCCTGGCTGAGCTTTAACCCAGCTTTAACTGGGCTGGTTTTATTTTCCCAGCTCAGGGAAACATTTCAGGAAGAAGCACATCCACTGTGCACCAGTTAGAGCTGACTCTGCACTCCATCACATCCCTCTTCCAGATTCCCCCTCCAGCTGCTCAAGCTCCAAGAACCCCAGGAGATCCCTCAGGGCTGCAGGATCAGCTCCCACCCCAAACCCCAGAGCTCCCACCACGTTAATGATGGTTCTTTATTAATAACCTGCCCCCACCAACGCTCAGAGCTTTTCATTTCCATGGTGCTCTCCGTGCATTAACCAATAAATCTCCACAGAATCCCAGAGAGAGTGGGAAGTGCTGTTATTCTTGCTTTATGGATGGCAAAATGAGATGCAGGGAGGTTAATAGCAAGTCTAATTGGACAATAATTGCCCACTTACCACACTGAAAATTAAGAAATAATCCTCCCATTGTCATTACATCAGCAGAACAAGGCGAGAGCAGTGCTCACGTCCTCCCCATCCCACCATTCAGCCAAACAGCTGACACGCAAATGAAAGCAAAGGGAGCACAAGAGCAGATAAATAAATTGTTCTTTCCTTGTTTAACATCTATTTTGCACCACTGAGTCACTCAGGATAGAAGAAAATTATTAAATTTCCTCTGGAATCTATTAGGACATGACAAAACAAAGGCAAGCTCCATTTGTAGAACACATCTGTTGGAAAAGAAGTGGAAGAAATAGGATTTAATTACAGCTATGGACTGCTTTCACTTCATTTTTCTGGGCAGGAAAAAATTTAGGATAAAATTTTCTGCCTTTAAAAAGACCAGTGCTCTGAAAAATTCTGTTCCTCTTAAAGTTTTGTCTTTCCTCTGCCAAACAAATAAGGCCATTGCACCAATGGCACCCCCTGTATTGATTTAACACTCTGAATTTTGGGTCTTCAGTGACTCAATTTACAGCAGGAGCTTTTCTTCCCAGTCTGCTCTCAGAAGCTGTTTGGATATGCACTGAAACTCCAGTCCCAGTGTTATGAATGAAAGAAAATCATAAGGCACATTGGAGAAAACGTTTTATTTCATTTTGGGTCAGCATTTGAATTCGAGTCTTCTTTTCCTTTCCAGATTTTAAATGGAAATATCTGTTTGGAAGAGGACATTTAAAAATCCATTTGTAAAGAAAAGGACCGATTTAAGATTCTCTTGGGAAATGTGGAGTTCAGCTGGAATTTTGCTTCCAGTGGCTGAGGGGCCTCAGCCCACCCCAAAGGTGAAGGTAAATCCTTCGGCCAGTCCAGGTGATGTGACAGCAAAGAGCTCTCAATGATTTCCCTGAGTGACTCCAGGTAATCCCCCACGGAACGGACTGGAGCAGCCTGTGCCAGGCCCTCCCCACCCTCCCAGCGAAGGATTTATTCCCAAATCCCCTCCGTCCCTGCCCTCTGCCAGTGGGGAGCCACCCCCTTCTCCTCCGTGTAAGGGAAGAGTTAACAACCAGCGGCCACAAAACTCCAGGCACTCCAAGCACTGCAGAGCTTTTCAAAAAACCTCCTCTCTGAATGAATTTGAAAGCGTGGGTCACGCCCTAAAGGCTCCTTTGGAGCCCTGAGAGCTTTCAGGAAGTGTGCCCCGAGGGATGGCCCAGGTGGAGGGAGCCGCTGGGTGTGGGAGCAGCTGGGATCTCCCCCGGGCTGCAGCGCCGGGGCAGAGCTGCTGGAGCAGAGCTGTTTGTGGGGGTGGTTTGTGATCAGCACCGCCGAGTTTATTTGGGAATGGGACTTAGGAAATTCTAAAGAAACACAGAAGCCTTCTGCAGGCTTTTTTTTTTTTTTTTTTTCCAGAAGTCTGTAACATCCAGTACAGAATCATCCTCTCTATCTGGTTGTGAATTCCGCGGCACAGAAGGAACTCCAGATTAAATCCCATAAAGGCGATCGATAAATCTGCAGAAATCCAGTATTTGCAATTAAATTCTCTGGGGCTGCTCTCTAAGTACACAAATTGGGAGCTCAGAAGGAACCTTTGCCTCTCAATGCATCATTTTTTGCTGCGAATGCTCCTCCTAATGAAAAATGATGGCAAGCAAAAATAGATTTTCTGTCGTGGGGGTAATTGTTCTTTTTCTTAGTGCACTCCAAACATTTCTGTAAAGCATCATCTGCTCTTTAAACACATACTGTAGAACATCAGTGGAAGTCAATACCTTTTGTCAATGAGAAAAATATTAGAAGTAATGAGCTGACCTGTTTCTTATTTAGCTATTGATCCTGCCTCTCTCCTGGTTTGTTTTCCTGAAATATTCAGCGTTAGGGATTTGCTTTTGGAGTCAGACAGAAGAGCCCGGGCTGGGAGGGACCGACCCTCCTCTCAGAGGGGTTCAACCCATGGCCATTCCCATTCTGATGGGGGAATTAAATTATTCCTAAATTGTCTCGGGTAAAACAATCGATGAGGTGCTGAAAGGTAGGGGCTCCTACTGATTTTATTTACACTGATGCTGCTTTGAGTGGGGAAATGGTAGTTTTGGTGTATAGATTTTAATTAAGGCTGCAAACAGCCTCTCAGAGATACAACTAAGATTGGAGGGAAAAATTAATTTTGGTGAGTCTGAACTGCCTGTTTCAGTAATTGTGAAGATTAAAAATTGAACTGGGGATTGGAGATACCAGATTAAATAAACAATAGGGGGTTTTAAGTTCTATTCAGTGCTGCTTCAAGTGAATTGAGCAAGTGGCTGGCACAGGAGGGAGGGAGGGAGGGAAGCAATTGCTGCACCTTTGGTCTCGCTGCCGGGGCCTGGCCTGGGCAGTGCACGTGGGATGGATTCTGCAGAGCCTGGGGAGGTTCCTGAGCAGGGGCTGCTCCGGGAGCCCTCACTGCCATGGAAGGAAACCCTTCCCACAGGGGCTGAGGGGCACCGGCACAGCTGCCCAGGGCAGGGCTGCAGCCCCATCCCCCGGGGACTTACAGGGTGGCTGTGGCACCTGGGGACAGGGGCAGTGACAGCACCTGGGGACAGGGACAGTGACAGCACCTGGGGACAGGGGCAGTGACAGCACCTGGGGATAGGGACAGTGACGGCATCTGGGGACAGGACAGTGGTGGCACCTGGGGACAGGGGCAGTGACAGCACCTGGGGACAGGGACAGTAATGGCATCTGGGGACAGGGACAGTGATGGCATCTGGGGATAGGGACAGTGGTGACACCTGGGGACAGGGCAGTGGTGGCACCTGGGGACAGGGGCAGTGACAGCACCTGGGGACAGGGACAGTGGTGACACCTGGGGATAGGGACAGTGATGGCACGTGGGGACAGGCCAGTGGTGGCACCTGAGGATAGAGACAGTGGTGACACCTGGAGACAGGGGCAGTGGTGGCACCCAGGGACAGGGCAGTGGTGGCATCTGGGGACAGGGGCAGTGACAGCACCTGGGGACAGGGACAGTGGTGACACCTGGGGATAGGGACAGTGGTGACACCTGGAGACAGGGACAGTGGTGGCACCCAGGGACAGGGCAGTGGTGGCACCTGGGGACAGCAGTGGTGGCTCAGAGGTGGCTCCTGCCCTCAGCCTGCACGGCTTTTCCTGGGCACTCCCCAAACAGGGCTGTGTCCCTGTCACTTACAGCTGTCAGGGGTTTGTGTCCTCTCAGGGTGCCCTGGCAGGGTCTGACCCTCTGGCTGCCAGTGGTGTCCTGAGCCAGGGGAAGGGCCAGAAATGACCAAAAGGGCAGGAATTCAGCACAAAACCATTTTCTCATGGTCAACACTACAGCAAGTACCTGAAGTGCTTTGAAAACCTGCACTAAACTCAGTTAAAGCCATGGTTATCTCACCAGAAGATGATCAGCCATCCTGGTTTTGGTTTATTTTACCAAAAGTTTTATGCTTTTATACACTGGGATTGTTTTCGCACCTCACAAGAATTAGAAATTCTTTTGGGGCGGATTTTCATTATTATTTGGGTGAAGACTTTCAGTCAGGCAGAACTGTTGTGAAGGCCAGGGTGTGATTTTGGATTAACCCTTCTCCTGCCAGGACAGACGGTGCCTCAGTCACAGCAGCTGCCATCCCTTGCCTTGGCCAGCCTGGAGCTGCTCCAGCAGTGTGGAAAGCAGCTCAGGCAGGCATTGCTGCCAGGCAGCCCAGAAATATCCCATGGGCAGAAGGGATAAGGACAAGGTTACTATTTGGGGGTTTGGACTCCCTCCCATCAGCTGTCAAGGTAAAACCTCTCCTAATGCTGCAGAAGCCTTCAAATCCCAGCAGAAATAGCGTGTGAAGAGGGGGAGTTATTGACAGTTTAGCAGTGATAGAGCAGGAGAGAGAGTAAATGTTAAATGCACTTTACTACACAACAAATTCTCGGTTTATGGCATCCCAATGCATCAAGAAATGTGGCTCGCTTCTGGCCAGGAAAATGTCATTCATTCTGCTATTCATATTGCTTGGAAAAAAAATAAGTGTGGTGCTCATGGTTATTTACACCCGCCCAGCTCCTGGGAAAGGCTCCCCCACAGGCAGGAGCTCCCGTGGTGCTGGAGCCTCTCCCGAGCTGCAGGTGGGTGGGGAGCTCTCAGCCCCAGGGATATTTGGTTTATAGGGCCCTGCTAAAGCCCCTTTGTGCCCCTCTGTGCCCCTCTGTGCCCCTTTGATCCCCTTTGATCCCCTTTGTGCCCCTTTGTGCCCCTCTGTGACCCTCTGTGCCCCTCTGTGCCCCTTTGAGCCCCTCTGTGACCCTCTGTGCCCCTCTGTGCCCTGGGCAGGGCTGCAGCACTCAGAGCTCTCCAGGCACCGGCAGCAGGGCAGGGCTGGTGTTTGGCTCTGGAGGTTCTGAGTGTTCTCAGTCTCGGTCCCAAGTTTCTTACCTGAGGTTCCTTTAGATCAGAAGCCAATTCAATGATGGGTTTTGGTGTGTGCTGAGTGTGTCAGTCCCCTGCTCCAGACAGGGGGGATGCAGACAAAATGACAAATTCTCCTGTGTGTGTGTGTTTGTGTGTTTGCCTCTCGGAGCAGATCACGGCTGGGGACTGTCACAAACAGAATAAATAAAACAAAAGCCCCTCTCTGGAAGCCTTTCCAGACACGTCCCCTGTGGCCTGAGCCCCGTGGGATGGGGACAGCAGGGAGTGCCTCTGGCTGTGCCAGGAGTGCCCGTCCCTGCAGATGGATCCCTGTGGGACCCGAGGGGAGCGAGGCTGGCGAGGTTCACTCACGGATTCACTGCCTGTGAGTGCTGCTGGCAATTACTGCAGTGAGATAAAAGTGTTCCAGGAGGAGAGGAGCAGGGAGGAGAAAACAGCCCCTGCAAGTGTGCAGAGGAGTATCTTGGTTTTACAGCTGCACACGGCATCCATCAAAGTGCCACCTGCACAGCCTGGCTGCTACCTGGAATTACACAGATCCCCCGAGCTTACAGGATGCATAAAACACACATTTAATGAAGCAGGCTCTGCCTGGGATCCAGGAGACTTAAAAAGTGAAGTACAGAATATATATGGCCAATGCCTGCTCACAACAGAGGAAAAGGGATTTGTTTCATCAGAGCCACCAGCTTTAATTTGTACAACTGAGTAGGTGGCGTTCTGAAGCGTTCTAAGTAAGTTCAGATGCTCTCAGGAGCCTTTTGGGGACACACAGGTCCTTGGAGGGTGTTTGGTAACCCTGGGCAGGCTGAGTGACGGCGGATGTTGGACAATTCGAGAGGTGTCTGCATAGGACCAGTCCCAGACTGGTTTGGGCTGGAAGGGACCTTAAAGCTCGTCCTGCTCCACCCCTGCCATGGCAGGGACACCTCCCCAGTCCCAGGCTGCTCGCAGCCCTGCCCAGCCTGGTGCCCAGTGCCCCTCTGCAGCGGCCAGGGCCAGCCCCCAGCCCTGTCCGTCTGTTCCTGTCCCCCCAGGGCTGAGGTGGGGAAAGTGGCAGGAAAGAACGGGCTATTTTTATTTCAGTGTGCATCAAACCCTGCCTCTATAACTTATTAATGATGAATTGATCTCAGGAGATATTAACTCTGTATTTACAGAGTGTTTAGACATGCTGGGGGCTGTTTTAAGTGTACCAGCTGCTCGCTGCTGATTTAAGTACACAGATGTTCTTATTAGCATAACATTCGGATTCGATGCCCTCCTTATCTGCATCCTGCCAAAGCACAGAAACAAAACAGCCCGGGAGCTCCAGGCAGGAGCAGCCTTTCCTCCCCCGGGACCTCATCAGCTCCTCATCCCAGCCTGTGCATCCCATATCCCATCCCATATCCCATCCTGAGCATCCCATCCTGAGCATCCCATCCCATCCCATCCCATCCCATCCCATCCCATCCCATCCCATCCCATCCCATCCCATCCCATCCCATCCCATCCCATCCCATCCCATCCCATTGTCCCATCCCATCCCATCCCATTGTCCCATCCCATTCCATCCCATCCCATCCCATCCCATCCCATCCCATCCCATCCCATCCCAGCCCTCCAAAGAACCTTTTGCTCCTCATTTTCACTTTTCCACTCCAATTTCTGCATTGTTTCACAGAGAACCAACCAACCAAATCTCTTCATTATTTCAGCCGACCCACAAACAGGAATTGTGTGAAATTTCACCAGGAAATCTCCAATCATTTCAGCTCAGCCTTCCAAAATGTATGAAAAAACACCTGGACTGAGGAATATTTTAGGCCAGTATCCAATTTTAACTTATTTTTTAAAAAAATCTTTAAAATTTGACCTTCCAGCATGCTCTATGGCTGTTAAACCCCTTTGGTCCCCAGCCCTTCTCTCACTGGGATTTTTACAAATATATATCAAATATATATATTGTATTTTGTGCATTATATATTATATATTGTATTTTGTACATTATATATTATACATTATATATTATATATTATACATTATATTAAATTATACTAAATATAATATTATATATTAAATATTAATACATTATATATTATATATTATATATTGTATTTTGTACATTATATAGTATATATTATATAGTATATACTATCTATATACTATATACTATCTATATACTATATACTGTATACTATCTATATACTATATACTGTATACTATATACTATATACTATATACTACATACTACATACTACATACTACATATTTTTATATATTTATGTTTATATGTATTCATATTTTATATATATATATTATATACATGTATGTGTATGTATGTATGTGTATATATATATGGATAGATAGATAGATAGATAGATAGATAGATAGATAAATACGTATATCTTTATTCCCACAGATATTTTTGTTGCTAGTTTTCGCTCGCAGCAGCTCGGGGCGGCCCTGGCAGCTCCAGCTCCTGCCTTTGTCCCCCGTGTCCCCGGCTGCTCCAGGGACCGAGCACACCGGGAGCCTTTGGGTGGCCCCGCCAGGAGCACAAAGTAATGACAGCGACAGAGATGGAAATCACTCCAAAGCCGCGCTGGTGTCGTGAGAACGGTGAGGAAACGCCCCAAAGAAGATCCCAAGGCTGCAGAAGGATCTGCCGAGGCATTTCGTCACCGGGGCTGTCCCAGCGCCGCCCCGCCGGGGCCATCGGGACTGGCGGGGACATCGGCGCGGCCAGGGCCACACATCACAGAGTCCCCGGAGCAAAGAACTGCCCGGAGCCGGAGCATCGGCGGCACCGCGCTCCCAACACCCCCCTCTGCCTCAACAATGACTAAAAGGATCGTAAACAGCAGAGAGAAAATTTTTGCCTGGTGACTGCAAATAAGCACCCAGCAGAGCTGTTAAAAGTTGCTTGCTGAAGAGAAAAATATGATTCTTCCAGTTTTATGGGCCGTGTTCAGATAGCTCTTACTCCTGCGCCATAAATCCAATTTTCACATGGATTGAATGGAAAGGCAGCAGAGGCTCTGCTGAATAATGCACGGGGTGGGGTGGATCTGCGAGGGGCAGGGATCGATCTCTGCTCACACCCTGGGGCTGCTCGGGGCACCAGGGACCGCCCTCATCCTCATCCTCATCCTCATCCTCATCCTCATCCTCATCCTCATCCTCATCCTCATCCTCATCCTCATCCTCACACCTTCCCCGGGCACTGCCTTTGTCCTTTATCCAAATCCTTACACTTCATTAAGCCCCAAAAGTTCCAGCGGGGTTGAGGCCGGGAAGGGCGGCCTGAGGCACAGCTGCTCCCTGCAGGAGGGTGCTCAGGGAGGGCTGCACTGGGGCACGGAGAGGAGGACACAGAGAAATGTCCCCAGGGGTGGCATTGCTGAGAAATGTCCCCAAGGGTGGCATTGCTGAGCCATCCGAGGGGTCTGTGCCCCGCAGGCAGCAGCTCTGCCGTGCTGGGGTGGGGTCACCATCCCTGGGACGGTTCAGAACCAGGAGTGGCTGTGATGCCTCGCGGTGGGATCCAAGCTCAGGGGTCACATTCCCTGGTCTGGGGTTTTCCTTTGGCTCCCCCAGCACTGCCCCTCGTGGGCCCGAGGGTGGCACCCGAGGCTGGAGGGCTCTGTGCAACTTCGATGAGGCACGAGGTAAATGGGAATACAGCAACACAACATGGAGAGGGGGCCAGCAAAGCCCCTCCACCAGTTAAATACTGGAATAGCTCCAGCTTTGCTGAGGGCACGTTATCCCTCTGGAAATGCTCCTAGGTGCCGGTTTAGCCCAGCAGTGACGGGGGCTGCGTGAAGGAGCTTCTCCAGAAGGAACAAGGTCCCCTCTTGCAGGACACTTGAGCTCAGTGACAGCCACGGTCCCTGGGGCTCGCTGGCACCGGGTGGAGTCACAAAACCAGTCTGTGAGTGATGCTGCAGCCTTTGATCTCTGAGGGGCACAGAAAGCAGCACTTGAGAACGGAGAATAATTAATGTTTGTAGTTTCCTGGAAGACCTTTCTCCTCTTTTTCACTAAACATCCCACAAACACGGAGCTTCAGCTTTATTTTCTCCTGTCTCCTCCCAGCTCTGAGCCAGCTCCTCCTGGAGCCCCCTTGGCTCTGTCCCCCTTGTCCCCATGAAGTGTCTGCTCTGCTCTGCTGTTTCTGTCCCTGTGCCAGCAGCTCTCCCTCCCTCCCTCCCCTGCGCTGTCCCCAAAGGAGGACAGACCCGGCTGAGCCCCTCCCGCCCCCTCTGCCTCTGCTGAAGGGGTTAATTGGTTTAAACCACGCTCATCCTGTGAGTTACGGGCTGGCTCCTGCCAGCAGAGTGGAAAAGTGATTTGATTTTCCAGTTTCAGCGTGGCAGATGTGTGTGTGGGAGGGCTGCGAGGGAAAGGGGGGTTGTTGTTGTTGTTTGTAAGGTGACCAAAATCTGCTCCACCAGATCCGATCTAACCCAGTTCCAGCCCGCTGGGGTGGTGACAGCTGACACGGAGCTGCTGTCACAGGGGGTGCACGGAGAGGGGGGGACAGGACATGGGGGGGTCTCACGGCCGAGGGGCTGTGCTGGAGGTGAGGGGCTGGGGGGCAGAGGGGCAGGAATGGTGTGGGAGCAGTTCTGGGACAGGGATGGTGTGGGAGCAGCTCCCAGGGATGATGTGGGAGCAGCTCTGGGACAGGGATGGTGTGGGAGCAGCTCCCAGGGCAGGTTTGGTGAGGGAGCAGCTCCCAGGGCAGGGATGGTGTGGGAGCAGCTCCCAGGGCAGGTTTGGTGTGGGAGCAGCCCTTCCCACCATCCCTGCTCCTGAGAGCTGCTGCCCCCAGTCCTGCCCAGAGCTGGCTCCTGCCCTCCCTGCCCGGACTCTCCTCGTGCCTCCTGCCTTCTGGAGCTGTGGGGATTTGCACATTATTTGCCTGGAAATGTGTCCTGCTTTAACATTCAGTCAAATGCTGTGAAGGTCAGAGCCCTGCCTTGAGCTTGGCCTAACAGGTGAAAAGCTGTGATAAAACACCCGGTGTTAAAGCTTTTCCACTTACTTCTGTCAGCGCGGGGAGCACTTGGCTGGTGCCGGCAGAGCCCTGGGCAGGAGCTGGGGGAAGGCTGGATTTTCCATGTTATCCTTTTCTTTCTGCTGTCCTGTCAGAATAATCTGTTATTAATAGATAATTTAGTAGACAATAGTAATAGATCATAATCCTGTTAGAATAACTAGAATGATTCTGCACAAAACAATCTTTACAAACGTCATCTTTACTCTCTAAAGTGAGTCCCTGCCGTGGAGTTGTTGGTGAGGGAACACGAGCAGGGTTTGTTTCAGTGCCAGCCTTACAAACACAGCAACAAAGGCTGCAAATGTACAGCCAGGCAAAAGGGCAATCGAGGTAAATGGCTAATCAAGGTAAATGGCTAATCAAGGTAAATGGGCAACGAGGTAAACGGGCAACGAGGTAAATGGGCAATCAATCCATCCATCCATCCATCCATCCATCCATCCATCCATCCATCAGAGGGACTCGGCTGTGTTAGGGGGCACTGAGCCCATGAGGGCCCTGCACACCTCAGGTGTTGGGGAGGTGGCTCTGGGTCTGTTTTCTGTTCTTTAAATCAGCACAGGAGCTGCTCTTGTGCCTCTGCTACGTCCAAAAGTGCCACTCAGAGGTTCGAGGAGGTTGCTTTTAGAGGTTGTTTTTTCTCTGTCCCTTTTAACCTTCTCTGGTTTTGCAAATTAAAAGAAGCTTTCCCATCAGATTCAATTTCTACTTCAAATAAGTTGTGTTTAGGCTGGGGAAAAACCTCTTCAAAGCACTCAGGAATTGAGCAGTAAATCAATGGCAGAGCCAGTTAGTGATGCTGGGAGACTGAGAGAGTCAGGGATTTACTGGAAGGGTTTTGGGAAGACACACAAGTGGAAGCCATCCCTTTTGGGGTCAGAATTCCGGGTATTTTCCTCTGAGGAGCTGATCCTTCCTGGAACTCCCTGGATCCTGCCAGAGCATCGTGGTGTCTCCCTGAGAAGGCAGCAGGACCTCGTGCCGGTCACTCCCCATTTATATAAGGTAATTAGAGGTTATTTAAGGTAATTTAAGGATTTTTAAGGTAATTTAAGGTTATTTAAGGCCACTCCAGATTTCAGCACCAGATAAAACCCCCCGGACAGCTCACAGCTCCATCCCCAGCAGGAACCACTCATTCCCATGGCCCAGGCTGGAACCTGCCTGGTTCTGGGTGGGAGCAAACCCCTCCGTGTGCTTTCTCACGGGTAATACCTTTCCCTAGAAAGAAAGATGTGGGGAGCAGCTGTTGGGTGCTCTGAGTGGCGGCTCCCAGCCCCCAGAGAGGAGATTCCTGGGGCTGGAGCTGTGCAGGGGACTCACGGCTGGAGCCAGGAGCGATGGAGCCTCGGGAGGAGCCGGCTCCGGGCAGGCGCTGCAGCATCCTCGGGCCGCGGGGCTGAGCCGGGGCAGCCGCATGTCTGCCCCCTCCCTTTCTCTTTCTGCTCTCCCTTCAGCCCCGGCCGGCTCAGGGGGGAGCGGAGGGACCCGGGGCTGGTTCCCAAGGCTGCCGGTGCCGCTCGGCTCTCCCGGTGCCGCTCGGTTCCCCCAGTGCTGTTCGGCTCTCCCGGTGCCGCTCGGTTCTCCCGGTGCTGTTCGGTTCTCCCGGTGCTGTTCGGTTCTCCCGGTGCCGCTCGGTTCTCCCGGTGCCGCTCGGTTCCCCCAGTGCTGTTCTGCTCTCCCGGTGCTGTTCTGCTCTCCCGGTGCTGCTCAGCTCTCCCGGCGCGGAAAGCAGCGATGGATCTGTGTGTTTTTAGGGAAAGGGGCCATTGAGCAAGGATGGACCATTCTGGAGCGTTAACGCCGCGTGAAAAGGCCTCGTTATCCTCGGCAAGCGCTGCTCGCTGTCAGCACCAGCCTGTTCTGAGCTGCCTTTGGTGAACGAGCGGCTCGTTCGTGTTCCGAGTGTTAACCCGAGGACAGGGATCGCTCTGCGGGCTCGGGGCTGGCACCTGCTTTGCTTCTCTGTTTAACACCCCTGCTCATCCCCACCCTGCTCATCCCCATCCTGCTCATCCCCATCCTGCAGCTCCTTCCCAGGGCTCACACCCTGTTTGTAGGGCAGGCAGTGGCAGTAACACGTTCCTGAAGCAGCACGCTGAGAGCAGGGCATGGAAATGATCCCATTCATCATCTGCGGGCTCCTGCGAGCACATCAGAATGAGATCACAGCGCTCAGGAGAAGATTCTTTTCAGGGCTGTGTTTATATTTGGTGAACACTCTCAGTGCTGCCTCTTCTTCTCCTGTAGCTGCAGGTTCACACTCAGGTTTCCTCTGTCCCAGTCCTGTCCCTCAGTGAATCCTTGTCCCCACACGAGCCCTCAGATGTCATCTCCTGAGCTGGCTCAACGTGTCTGCTCTGTGATTAATCTGCCTCGTGCCTGAGCTCTGAACCCATTCTAACAGCCTCAGCAGCCTGGGACTTCCTGCAAGGTTTTCCATTTTCTTTTCTTATTTACTGTAGAAAATTGCTGATGGAAGAGAAAGAGAAGTTCCCCTTTGGCTCATTGCCCACAGCTTGAAGGGATGAGGAGCTGGGGTCCATCTGGCTGAGATGGGAAGGCGGGAACAAAAAGGGAAAGATGAGAGTGAGAACATCTGGATTTTGGTCCCAAGGTGTCCCTGTAACAGACTGAAGCCCTGAAATACCAAACCCACCACATTAAGCTGTCCTGGTCTGTGTGGGCCCTGCTGAAAAGGAGGGATGGAGAGAGGGGAAGGAGGATAAGCAGGGATTCCATGGAATATTAACCAGTGTCAGGCTGCCACTCAGCAAGCTCGGGTTTCCTCTGGAGTCAGGGAATGTTTCCATCCTGTCAGCCCATCCTGGTGACCTTGCAAGGCTCTTTGTGTGACCCAACTCATACCATAAACTCACTAAGGTTGGAAAAGGCCCCTGAGATGGTGGAATTCAACCACCCCACAAGAGTCCTCTCCAAACAGGAGCTCTGGGCGGTGCTCGGGAGGTGCAGGAGCTCCCTCGGCTCAGTGCAATGACCTTATCAAAAAGTTTTCTGCACTGAAATACTTGGAGGTGACTTAAGAAGCAAATACACGAG
>JAVTVJ010002822.1:0-92920 GCA_034509425.1 Eopsaltria australis | reverse complement strand
GGAATGGTCAGTGGGAGGGATGGTCAGCAGGAGGAGGAATGGTCAGCGGGAGGGATGGTCAGCAGGAGGGATGGTCAGCGGGAGGGATGGTCAGCAGGAGGGATGGTCAGCAGGAGGGATGGTCAGCAGGAGGAGGAATGGTCAGTGGGAGGGATGGTCAGCAGGAGGGATGGTCAGCAGGGGGAATGGTCAGCAGGAGGGATGGTCAGCAGGGGGAATGGTCAGCAGGAGGGATGGTCAGCAGAAAACCACAATAAAGAAGATTTGGGAATTTCTGGATCCGCTTCCCACCCTTGGGAATTTGGGGTGAGGGGATCCTGGTGGCTGGAGGGAGCCCCGGAGCTCTCCCAGCCCAGCAGGAGCCTCCTGTCCCCAGGACGGACACTCCAGCACCTCCCTGAGCAACCCGAGGCAGGGCTGAGCCACCCCAGAGCCATGGAATTCTGGAATTCTGGAATGCTTTGGGTGGGAAGGGACCTCAGAGCCCATCCAGTGCCACCCCTGCCATGGCAGGGACAGCTCCCACTGTCCCAGGTCACTCCCAGCCCCAGTGTCCAGCCTGGCCTTGGGCACTGCCAGGGATCCAGGGGCAGCCACAGCAAATCTGGGAATTCCATCCCAGCCCCTCCCCGGGAGGAATTCCATCCCAAATCCCACCTAATTCCACCCCCTGAACTCTCTCTCCCCTCACTGAGCTCAGCAATTCCCTGGAAATCTCCTGGCAGTCGCTGTGCTCGTGTCCCCGGGAGCTTTGGGACCCCTCAGCTGTGCCAGCACCGAGCTCTCCCTGTCCAGAATTCCTGGTCCTGAACAAATTCCCGGCTCTGTTTGGGGCACATCCCCTCCCTGCTTTCCCTTTATCCTCCCAGCACTCCCAAGCCGCGGCTGAGGAGGTGGAAACGAAGGCAGAGCTCCCTTTGTTCAGGGGATATTGCGTAACAAACCCCCACCTGCGGCTCTTTGTTTGTTATTCCAATCTAAAGAACATCTCCCCTGCCTCCTCCCGAGCTCCCGGGATAAGGATCAACAGCTCCCTGCTCCTGGGGAGGCACCGAGGCAGCCCAGGGAAGGACAGGAAAAACCTACTGAAAAACGGGAGAGCTGGTAATGAACAGTAACATCCACCCCAGGGAGTGGAGAAGAGGGGGTGGAATTACCCCTTCCCAAAAAATGAGACAGGAATGGGATTGATCTTGGGAAAACAGAGCTCAGCAGGGGCTGCAGCTCCTCTGGGACAGGGACAGCAGCCAGGGAGGGAGCAGCTGCAGCCCCTGCAAGGCCGGGGAAGGGCTGGAGCTGGCTCAGGGGGTTTGGGATGGATTTAGGGAAAGGTTCTTCCAGGCACTGCCCAGGCTCCCCGGGGAATGGGCACGGCCCCGAGGCTGCCAGAGCTCCCTGGGATGCCCAGGGTGGGATTGTTGGGGCGAGGATCCCTGTGAGTCCCTTCCCACTCAGGACATTCCAGGATTCCCAGATAAAATGACCACCCAGGGCCGTGGCTGGAGCTGGAGAACACCCCTGGGGCGATGCTGGGACCCGAGAGAACAGCTCCAGACAAAGCAGGGGATGGATTTGGGGAGTCCATCTGCGGACTGGGCCAGGCACAAATGGAAGCCCAGCCCCCTTCAGGAGCCACAATCCCACAGGGAGGCTGGAAAGCAGGGATGGCTCAGGGAAAAGAGGCAGAGGAGCAGCGAAAAGGTGGGAAAACATTCTTTTCACTGAGAGCTGGAATCCCAAAGCTCCTCTTCAGCAGCCGATTCTGTGGTGCTCTGGTGGCAACCTCCACACAAACTGGATTTATTCCCAATAAAACCAAGCAAAGGCTGAGCAAAACCCAGAGAGCAGGAACGGGAATGAGGGAAGGGCAGCAGGGCCCGGAGCAGCTCCCGGGAATCACGAGCTCCGAACTGGGATCCTCAGAGCTCCGAACTGGGATCCTCAGAGCTCTGAACTGGGATCTTTGGAGCTCCGAACTGGGATCCTCAGAGCTCTGAACTGGGAGCTTTGGAGCTCCGAACTGGGACCCTCAGAGCTCTGAACTGGGATCCTCAGAGCTCCGAACTGGGATCCTCAGAGCTCTGAACTGGGATCCTCAGAGCTCCGAACTGGGATCCTCAGAGCTCCGAACTGGGATCCTCAGAGCTCTGAACTGGGATCCTCAGAGCTCTGAACTGGGATCCTCAGAGCTCTGAACTGGGATCCTCAGAGCTCTGAACTGGGATCCTCAGAGCTCTGAACTGGGATCCTCTGAACTGGGATCCTCAGAGCTCCGAACTGGGATCCTCAGAGCTCTGAACTGGGATCCTCAGAGCTCTGAACTGGGACCCTCAGAGCTCTGAACTGGGATCCTCAGAGCTCTGAACTGGGACCCTCAGAGCTCTGAACTGGGAGCCTTAGAGCTCTGAACTGGGATCCTCAGAGCTCTGAACTGGGATCCTCAGAGCTCTGAACTGGGATCTTTGGAGCTCTGAACTGGGATCTTTACAGCTCTGAACTGGGATCCTCAGAGCTCTGAACTGGGATCCTTAGAGCTCTGAACTGGGATCCTCAGAGCTCTGAACTGGGATCCTCAGAGCTCTGAACTGGGATCCTCAGAGCTCTGAACTGGGATCCTCAGGGCTCTGAACTGGGATCCTCAGAGCTCTGAACTGGGATCCTCAGAGCTCTGAACTGGGATCTTTGGAGCTCTGAACTGGAAGCTTTACAGCTCTGAACTGGGATCCTCAGAGCTCTGAACTGGGATCCTCAGAGCTCTGAACTGGGATCCTTAGAGCTCTGAACTGGGATCCTTAGAGCTCTGAACTGGGATCCTTGGAGCTCTGAACTGGGATCCTTAGAGCTCTGAACTGGGATCCTCAGAGCTCTGAACTGGGATCCTCAGAGCTCTGAACTGGGATCCTCAGAGCTCTGAACTGGGATCCTCAGAGCTCTGAACTGGGATCCTCAGAGCTCTGAACTGGGATCTTTGGAGCTCTGAACTGGGATCCTCAGAGCTCTGAACTGGGAGCTTTGGAGCTCTGAACTGGGATCTTTGGAGCTCCTTTACACAATACCTGCTTTTCTGCTGGCATTTTGCACTTTGCACAGGTTGTAACTCAAAGGAACCTTCTGGTCCCTGTTGTACTCGTGGCTGAGGTCAAACACCTGAGGAGCCACTCCATGAACCTGGAGTTAGGGAATAACTGGAGGAACACCAGTGGGGGTGTTTGGAGCTTTTTCTTGCCCAAGAACATGAGGGGGAAGCTCCCAAGCAGCATCTACACAGGAAATGGCACAGGCAGGCCTGGGCAGGAGCTTGGACTGAGGATGGGGAATCACCTCCTTCCCTGTGCCAGGGAATTTCAGCTCTTCCTCTGGTTTCCACTCTGCTACATCAGAGTGAAAGGCTCTGACACAAGGAGAACACTCAGAGCCGAGCTGCTGGAGTGCTGCAGCTACTCTGGCACTGCTTCAGATTGGATTTCTTCAATTGCAATCAAAAGAGACATCAAGAGGGACCTGGAGCTGCTGCAGAGAGCCCAGAGATGCTCCCAGAGCTGGAGCCCCTTTGGAGCCAGGCTGGGAGAGCTGGGAATGTGCAGGATGGAGAAGAGAAGGATCCAGGGAGAGCTCAGAGCCCCTAAAGAGGCTCCAGGAGAGCTGGAGAGGGACTGGGGACAAGGCCTGGAGGGACAGGAGCCAGGGAATGGCTTCCCAGTGCCGGAGGGCAGGGATGGATGGGAGATTGGGCAGGAGCCACAATGGGAACACCAGGAACAGACTCTGGAATTCAGGCATTGAAAAGTGCCCCAAATTCACCCCCAGGGAATTGGATGCTGCTGGAACAGCCTGGATTTCACCTGGGACAGGGATGTGGCTTTTTGGCCTGGCTGTGCCACAGGGAAAAGGTTCAGGGAATCACAGACTCGCAGGAAGCTGTGGCTGGAAGGGAGCCTGACCTCAGGAGCAGCCCCAGGACAGGTGCCAGGACTCCATGGAGCTGCATTCCAGGGAAAAGCAGCCCTGGCAGGCACCTCCTGACTCATGGCCACAGGGAATGCCCAAATTCTCCCCTGCTCGCTGCTCTCCAGGGCTTCCTTTCCCTCCCTGGGATCCAGGGGAGCAGCACTCAGGGCTGGATTTGAGCTCAGGTGTCACCCCTGAGATCCCCCAATGAAATCCCAAAAAACGCCACCAAAAAGGAGGATTTGTCACCTGTTATTCCTCCTGCCCAACAAAAATCATCTGTTTAAAGTCCAGCAGGGAGCAGCTCTGGGCTGCTGGGACTGCCTTGGCTCCTTTTCTGAGCCAGGAACAAACCCCTCCCCCCAAATTGGGGTCACCTGAATCTTCCAAATCCAAACCAATTAATTAATTAATTCAAATCCAAATTAATTAATTTGCAATTAATTCTGCAAATGGGACGAACTGGAGGAGGGAAAGGGTCTGTGGTGTCCCTGGGAGGCAGAGGAGGAGCAGGGGAGCCCCCAGCTGTTCCCCAGCTCACCCCTCCCAGGCCCTGAAACTCAGATATTCCCTCGGGAGGGTTGGATTGCAGCTGGAATGAGGGGAGGGAGAGGCTCCAGGACCTCCCCTGAGCCATTCCCAGCACAAACACCTGCCAGCAGCTCCTTCCTGGCACAGCATTTGGAGGGAAAAATCAGGGATTGTTTAAAAATAGCACCCGGAGCTCCTGCAGGGAGAGAGCAAGGGCACACACAGCCATGGGGATGCTGAGCCAGCTCCCCTGGAAAAAGGGAATAAACTGAGGTTTGGGGCTGATCTGGATCCCATCACCTCAGCCCAGTGCAAATCGTGGGAGAAACTTCCAGGAAAACCCACAGGGAAATATGGAAACACAAACCCAGTCCAGAGCCAGCCCTGCTTTGTTTGCAGTGGGAAACAGCAAATTCTGCACTTGGTTCAACAGGGGACTGGGAATGACAAACGTGTCCCTGCTTCCCTGGGCAATGCCAGGATCCCTGAGGCTGGAAAAGAGCTCCCAGACCCTCGAGTCCAAGCTGTGACCAATCCCCACCTTGTCCCCAGCCCAGAGCACTCAGTGCCACCTCCAGGAATTCCCTGCACACCTCCAGGGATGGGCACTCCAAAGCTCCCTGGGCAGCCCCTGCCAAGGCCTGAGCCCCCTTTCCAGGCACAAATTCCTCCTGATGTCCAACCTGAGCCTGTCCTGGCCCAGCCTGAGGCCATTGCCCCTTGTCCTGTCCCTGTTCCCTGGGAGCAGAGCCTGACCCCCCTGGCTGTCCCCTCCTGTCAGGGACTTGTGCAGAGCCACAAGGTGCCCCCAGAGCCTCCTGTTCTCCAGGCTGAGCCCCTTTCCCAGCTCCCTCAGCCTCTCCTGCTGCTCCAGCCCCTTCCCAGCTCCCTCAGCCTCTCCTGCTGCTCCAGCCCCTTCCCAGCTCCCTCAGCCACTCCTGCTGCTCCAGCCCCTTTCCCAGCTCCCTCAGCCTCTCCTGGGGCTCCAGCCCCTTCCCCAGCTCTGTTCCCTTCCCTGGACACTGCCCTGGCCCTGCTGCCACCCCAGAGCTGGCACAGCCCAGGGGCCATTGGCCTCTTGCCCACCTGGGCTCGTGCCCAGCTCAGTTCTGAGCTCCCCAGGTGCCTCTGGAGCTGCTCCAGCTGCTTCTCCCAGTGCCTGGAGCTCCTGGTGCCACTCAGGAGACGAGCCCAAATCACCCTGACAAAGGAGGCAGAGAAGATCACAAACAACCTCTAATCCACCAACAATGTAGGTTAAAGATGTCTAATCCAAAAATAGCAGCCTAAATTTTTGCCAAAGGGAAGCGTTTCAAACACGTTGGGATCTGACAGCGCCTCTCTACCTGCCCTGCTCCATGTGCCCGGGCTGGAGACTCAGGGATTGAGCTCAGTCCTCTGGGAAGCTGCAAACTGAGGGCATTTTAGCAGCAGGAATGACAAATTTCAATGTTGATTTTACAGGGTTTGTAGTCGTTTTAAAAAGAGTTGAAGGTGGTTCTGTTCAGGTGATCAGAAATAAATCAAACATAAAGGGAAGTTAAAGAACAACCACGAACCTGCGACTATAAACTGATAATTGGGATTTTAGAGATGAGAACTTGAGGAGAATCCATCCCTGAGGACTCCAGCAACACCTGGTGATGATCAATACAATTTATTGCCGAGCTCCTGAGCAGTTTCACCCCCAAAGCTCTGCTGGTTTTTATTCCTGTGAGTGCCACACCCCCGGCAGCGCCCGGGCAGAGGCTCCTGAGCCTCCCCCTCCCCTGCAGGCACAGCACTCACAGCGTGTCCCGGAAAAACCTGCTGCTTCCCGAGGGGAAAGGGGGATGGATCCCAAAAACACCGTGTGAACACGGCACGGGATGGATCCCAACAAACAGCCCGGTGTGAACACGGCACGGGATGGATCCCAAAAACCCGGTGTGAGCACGGCACGGGATGGATCCCAAAAACCCGGTGTGAGCACGGCACGGGATGAGCCAGGGGTTCCCAAGGACTTTGTTCTGCCCTGCTCCCAGCTGGCTCACGGGGAGGAGGGAAAGGGAATGTTTGGGGTGTCCCCTGTGCCCGGCTGGCCAGGCAGAGACCCCAAACACACCCCGGGCACATCCCAAACACACCCCAAGAGCATCCCAAACACACCCTAAACACACCCCGAGTTCATCCCAAACACATCCCAAACACACGCCAGGCACATCCCAAACACACCCCGAGCTCGAGCACATCCCAAACACACCCCGAGCACATCCCAAACACACCCCAAGAGCATCCCAAACACATCCCAAACCCACCCCGAGCTCATCCCGAACACATCCCGAGCTCAAGCTCATCCCAAACCCACCCCGAGCTCATCCCAAACACACCCCGAGCTCATCCCAAACACATCCCAAACCCACCCCGAGCTCATCCCAAACACACCCCGAGCTCGAGCTCATCCCGAACACGCCCCGGGCTCATCCCTGTCCGAGCTGATCCTTCCCCCCAGCAGCCCCTCCATCCCTCTCCCGGCTCTCCCGCAGCCCTTTCCGGGTGGCTCCTCCGTCCCTCGAGCTGATCCTGCATTCCTGTCCGAGGCGACCCTCCTGCATCCCGCGGAGCCGAGCCTACAGACCTCAGAGCCGAGCCTATAAACCTCAGAGCCGAGCCTACAGACCTCAGAGCCGAGCCTACAGACCTCAGAGCCGAGCCTATAAACCTCAGAGCCGAGCCTACAGACCTCAGAGCCGAGCCTATAAACCTCAGAGCCGAGCCTACAGACCTCAGAGCCGAGCCTACAGACCTCAGAGCCGAGCCTACAGACCTCAGAGCCGAGCCTACAGACCTCAGAGCCGAGCCTACAGACCTCAGAGCCGAGAGCCTACAAAGCTCTCGAGAGCCGACCGGAGCCGACACAAAGCTCAGAGCCGACCCCACAAAGCTCGGAGCCGATCCCACAAAGCTCACAGCTGATCCCACAAAGCTCGGAGCCGATCCCACAAAGCTCAGAGCCGATCCCACAAAGCTCGGAGCCGATCCCACAAAGCTCGGAGCCGATCCCACAAAGCTCTGGGAGCCGATCCCACAAAGCTCGGAGCCGATCCCACAAAGCTCGGGGCCGACCCCACAAAGCTCGGAGCCGACCCCACAAAGCTCGGAGCGGCTGCCGGTGGATTCCCAGCTCCGGGAGCTGTTCCGGGGCTGTTCCCAGCAGGCAGAGCCCGCTCGGGGTCGGTCCCGCAGCTCCCACGGGCCGGAGGGGCCCCGGGGCAGCGAGGGGACAGCGAGGGGACAGCGAGGGGACAGCAGCACCCACCTGCGCGGCGGCGGAGGCCGCCCGGTGGCCGCGCTCCATGGCGGAGGATGCGCGCACCGCGCGGTTCCCATGGCAACGGGGACCGGCGCCCCGCCACAAAGCCCGCAGGGCTCTGCCAAGGAGTTTTGAATATTATTATTTTTTAAGTTATTTTTTCAGCCTTTTTTGAGTTTTTTTTTGCTTTAATTTGCGCGATTTTTAAGGGTTTTTGTGTATTTTTTAAGATCTCCCCCGCGCGGCTCCGTCGGAGGGAGGAGGCACCAGCCCACGGCTGCCCACGAGGAGATCTTCAACAAACAAACAAATAAACAATGGGAAAAGAGCATCCCAGAGTGACTTAGGGTGGAAAAGACCCCCAGGCTCATCGAGCCCAACCTGGGGCTGAACTCCTGTTCATGCTTCACTCCATCCCTTCCCTTGAATGAATAAATATAAAATAATAAAGTATAAAGTAAAATAAAAATTTAAAAATATTAAATTTTTTTTTAAATAATAAAATAAATTATTAGAGTACAAAACTTACTCTTCCAAACCCTGGAACCTGGAAATGCTGGGGTTTAGGGCAGGAATTTCATGGTTCTCTTGAACCCATCCAGTGCCACCCCTGCCATGGCAGGGACACCTCCCACTGTCCCAGGCTGCTCCAGCCTGGCCTTGGGCACTGCCAGGGATCCAGGGGCAGCCCCAGCAAATCTGGGAATTCTGTGCCAGGGCCTGCCCAGGCTCCCAGGGAAAGATTCCTTCCAGTAAATTAATAAATGCTTCCTAAATTGCCACTACAATGGAGATTATTGCACCATGAAATGTGGCCTCTGGCACTCACAAAGCACCCGAATGAAAACCTAAATCCCACCCACTCCCTCCAGCTCTGAGAGGTTCTTTAGGCTTGTGCAAAGCCCCGTTTCAAGAACAGAATCACCCAGGCCTAGGAAGGGCTGGGTTGGAGGGGATCCTGAAGACCCTTTTAGCTCCAACCCCCTCCCATGGGCAGGGACACTTCCAGTGGGTTTATGGCATAAAAGAGGAGCAGTTACAACTTCCCTTGGTTGTTTATTCCCTCCCTATCTTGATCAGGCCATTCCTAACTGGAGTTTGTTTGGCGTCAGCCTAAGGATAAAGCCAGGCCTTGGTTCCTTCAGTACCAAAGGGATTCCATGCAATGCTCTGTGCCTGGGTAACGGGGTTATGGTACAGGGTTGTACAGCCCCAGACTGTAAATACAGGGGTTAGAGGCTGTTAATGGTTATTAAATCAATGCTGGCCACTTCCTGCAGCTGGGTGGTGTCACACAGTCCCTCACTGTCACTGGGAGCAGCCTGGTGGCACCAGGAAAGGATCGTGGCAAGATGGAGGAATAAACACAAATTCAAAATAAATCCAAAACAAACCCCCAAACCCAAATTTCAGTGCTGGAGGTCCCCTGCTCCTTCTGCTGGGTGATATCCCAGTAGCCCCATATCCATAGATATGGGGATATTGGGGGTATCCATAGATCCCAAAATCACAATTTCACAATTTCCCAATATCCCAATATTCCAGTACCCCAATGTCACAATATCCCAATATCCCAGTGTCACAGTCTCCCAATATCCCAATCTCCCAGCATCCCAATTTCCCAATCTTCCAGTATCCCAATTTCCCAGTCTCCCAGAGCCCTCCCCCAGGCTGCCACCAGCAGATCCCTCCCCGTGCAGGTCCCCAGTGCCTGCCATGGAAACGAGAGGAGCTCAAAATGCAGCCAAGCTCTGCTCTGGCAGGGACAGTCAGGACAGCTGCACACAGCAGCAGCAGCAGCAGCAGCAGCTCCTGATCTGGATCCTGATCCTGATCCTGCTCCTGCTCCTGATCCTGCTCCTGTTCCCAGCTCCTGTTCCAGATCCTGATCCTGCTCCTGATCCCAGCTCCTGCTCCAGCTCCTGCTCCAGATCCTGATCCTGCTCCTGTTCCCAGCTCCTGCTCCAGATCCAGATCCAGATCCTGCTCCAGACCCTGATCCTGCTCCTGATCCTGATCCCGCTCCAGATCCTGATCCTACTCCAGATCCTGATCCCAGCTCCTGCTCCAGATCCAGATCCTGCTCCTGTTCCCAGCTCCTGCTCCAGACCCTGATCCCAGCTCCTGCTCCAGATCCTGATCCTGTTCCAGATCCTGGTCCCAGCTCCTGCTCCAGATCCTGCTCCCGTTCCCAGCTCCTGCTCCAGATCCTGATCCTGATCCCAGCTCCTGCTCCAGATCCTGACCCTGATCCTGTTCCCAGCTCCTGTTCTCAGCTCCTGCTCCAGATCCTGATCCCACTCCTGTTCCCAGCTCCAGCTCCAGCTTCTGCTCCTGTTCCCAGTTCCTGTTCCCTGGGCAGGGACACCTCCCACTGTCCCAGGCTGCTCCCAGCCCCAGTGTCAAACCTGGCCTTGGGCACTGCCAGGGATCCAGGGGCAGACACAGCAAATCCGGGAATTCTATTCCAGCCTCTGCCCACCCTCCCAGGAAACAATTCCTGCCCAATCTGACCCTCCCACAGGGTGGCTGTGTCACCTCCACAACACTTTAAAACCAAGGAGTTGGCATTAGGTGGGTGCAGAGCCAGATCCCAAAGCCCAGTGTGGTGATGGAGCAGTTCAGGCGATTCCTCCCAGGAAAAGGGATCCATGCCAAGACCATCTCTGCTTTTCCAAGCACACCCAGCAAACAGGGATCATCACTGTCCATCACACACTGCAGAAATGGGGCAGCCTGTGAGCTGTGTTCACTGAACTGACACCTAAACCCAAGTGTGATTGGCATGGAATTACCCTCCAACAGCCAGGAAATTCCCACCTGGACACAGGATCAGAGGCTGGAAAAGCCCTCCCACCCCAGTCCCAGCTGTGCCTGATCCCCACCTTGTCCCCAGCCCAGAGCACTCAGTGCCACCTCCAGGAATTCCCTGCACACCTCCAGGGATGGGCACTCCAAAGCTCCCTGGGCAGCCCCTGCCAAGGCCTGAGCCCCCTTTCCAGGCACAAATTCCTGCTGATGTCCAGCCTGAGCCTGTCCTGGCACAGCCTGAGGCCATTGCCCCTTGTCCTGTCCCTGTTCCCTGGGAGCAGGGAACAGCCACAGCCTGGAGGAGGATGCAGGGAGATCAGGGAATGCAGAATGCACCAAACCAGCAGGAAATTGCAGAATTTCCATTTTTGCCACTCCTGACCCTGCCTGGCTGCAGGAATGCAGGTGAAGGTGACTTCAGGAACGCTCCCTTGTCCCTGGGAATGTGAGGGAAGCAAACCCCTGGCTCCCTCAGGGATGTACATCCAGGGCTCCAGCAGTGCATCCAGCACAATCCCTCACTCCAGTAACATTCCTGTCTGCATCTTCACATCTCCTAGAGCAGTGAGAAGCACTGAGATAAAGGAGCTTCCATCACGCAGGGAACATCAGCCTGACAGGAATCCTGAGTGGATTTAAAACCACTCTTGTCCTGGTGTTAAAGGTTCAGGGGTGGAAATTCCAGCACCAAGTGGTCAATCCATTCTAACAATTATTCCCTTCAATTCACTATTCAAATCACACATTTTGTTTTATTGCCCAGAGGAGCTGGGGCTGCCCCTGGATCCCTGGCAGTGCCCAAGGCCAGGCTGGACACTGGGGCTGGGAGCAGCCTGGGGCAGTGGGAGGTGTCCCTGTCATGGCTTTGAGGTCCCTCCCACCCAAACCATTCTGGGATTCTCTGATTTTCACATTTCCTATTCATTATCCTGAAGGTGCCTCCCTCCAGCTCCTGCCCTGTCCTTTGTGAGCTCCAGGATTATGTTTCATTTCTCTAGGATTGGTGTTTTTAGAGATATCCAAGCATTCCTTGATCCCTGGGGTACCTGCACTCCTTGGCTGGACAGCTGCCCATTCCCCAGACCCATTCCCAGTCCCTGAACCCTCTCCCTTGCCCTTCCAAGCCCTTTGTTCCTTGCACAGGGTTTTCCAGCCAGGATCCCAGCACCAAAGGGAGCCTCTCCCGTTGATCCTCCTGCCTCACCTCCAAAATCACCCCAGAAGTGCACATTCAGCCACCTGCATGCCACGACCTCCAAAATCTGCTGCTGAGCCGTTCTGCCCAGCACATTTTCCCTTCACTTGGCTTCATTCCCAACGTTTTCTCATTCCCCTCTCTTTTGTACGCTTTCCTCCTCATGGAATTGAGTGTTAATGGCACAGAACTCTGCCTGAAAGCCCCTTCCTTCTGCAGCTCCACTGAGGCCAAGGAGATCAACAATTTCCATGGAATAATGGAATCCCAGGCTGGATTGGCTTGGAAGGGACCTTGGAGCTGATCTCATTGCAACCCCCCCAGCCACAGATCCCTCCCCACCTCCTGCCTGGGTGGGGCTTTGTTTATTGTTTTCTCAACCTTTCAGTGCTCACAATTAAGGAATTACGGCAGCAGCCCCGTGTCATTAATGCAAATGAAGCCACAGACAGGACCTGAGGACGAGGGTGACCCCAGCCTGGGTTCCACCCCTGCACTGAGCCCAGCTCTCCCTCCCCACCTGCTGTGTCACACTCGGCCCAGGGTGACCTCATCCCCCTGTCCCCAGGCAGTGACATCACCTGGATCTGCTTCCAGGGCCCCAGGAGCTCCCCAGTGCTCCCAGACACGGCAGAGTTTAACTGGGAACTCACCTCAGAGTGCAGCCGGGACTGAAAACCCCAACAGGGCAACCCAGCATCCTGTGGGTCACCCCACAGAATCCCAGAGTCACTGGGGTTGGAGGAGATCCCAAACATCATCCAGTCCAAGCTGTGACCAATCCCCACCTTGTCCCCAGCCCAGAGCACTCAGTGCCACCTCCAGGAATTCCCTGCACACCTCCAGGGATGGGCACTCCAAAGCTCCCTGGGCAGCCCCTGCCAAGGCCTGAGCCCCCTTTCCAGGCACAAATTCCTCCTGATGTCCAACCTGAGCCTGTCCTGGCCCAGCCTGAGGCCATTGCCCCTTGTCCTGTCCCTGTTCCCTGGGAGCAGAGCCCGACCCCCCCTGGCTGCCCCCTCCTGTCAGGGACTGTGCAGAGCCACAAGGTGCCCCCAGAGCCTCCTGTTCTCCAGGCTGAGCCCCTTTCCCAGCTCCCTCAGCCTCTCCTGCTGCTCCAGCCCCTTCCCAGCTCTGTTCCCTTCCCTGGACACGCTCAGCCCCTGGGGAAGGTGAGTCCCTCACCACCAGCCCATTGCACAATCGCTGCCCCTGTGCCAAACCACAGCCTGGAAATGACTCACCCACAGCTTCCAACTCCCTGTTTACATTCTCTGCTCCCCATTTTTGGGTTTCCTCCCTCCCTCAAAGAGCACAGCTGGGTTTTTTCCCCTTCCAAGCCTTGTTTTCCCCGGAACCTTTGGCCAAGCATTGTTAAACTGCCCCCAGTTATTGATGTTTTCATTCATTATTTACTCAGCTGGAGCAGATCTCAGCTTTTCCAGGGTGTCTCCCCTCGCATTTATTTGTAGGTGCTGCTGCTGCTCCTCCTTTACACAAATCAAACAATCAACCCCTGGTCCCTGACACCCCAGGAGTGACTCTGGGGCCTGGAGCAATTCCTGTTTGGAGCTGAGTTCCAGCAGAAAATCTCCACCCTCAAAGCCCATGGGAGGGGCGTTTATTGTTATTTTTGTTGTTTCAGTGGCATCACAGAGCCCCAAAGGCCTCAAATCCCTCATTAAACCCCAGTGGGTCCCTTTTTGTCCCGTGTCCCTGTGATTTCCATGTGATTTGGTGCTGGACAGAAGTCACCTGCAGCCAGTGTTCGTGCGGCAGGTCAGTGCCTGGTGTCCCCAGAGCTGTCCTTGGGCCACCAGGCCCCGTCTCCCAGCACTGGGGCTTTTCAGGGCACTGTTCTGCACGTTTCATTAAAGCTGTCAGCACGGAGCAGATGTCGCTGAGCTGCTGCCAGCAGCGTCCGGGCAGCTGGCCCTGTCCCTGCAGGAGCTGTGACATGTCCCTGTCCCCATGTCCCTGTCCCTGCAGGAGCTGTGACATGTCCCCGTGTCCCTGCCCCTGAAGGAAGTGTCCATCCATGTCCCCAGTGACCCAGTCCCTGCAGGAGGTGTCCAGCCCTGTCCCCATGTCCCAGTCCCTGCAGGAACTGTGACATGTCCCTGTCCCTGCAGGAGCTGTGACATGTCCCCAGTGTCCCTGTCCCTGCAGGAGGTGTCCAGCCCTGTCCCCATGTCCCAGTCCCTGCAGGAACTGTGACATGTCCCTGTCCCTGCAGGAGCTGTGACATGTCCCCAGTGTCCCTGTCCCTGCAGGAGCTGTCCAGCCCTGTCCCCATGTCCCTGTCCCTGCAGGAGGTGTCTATCCATGTCCCCATCTCCCTGTGTCCCTGCAGGAGCTGTGACATGTTCCCATGTCCCTGTCCCTGCAGGAGCTGTGCCATGTCCCCGTGTCCCTGTCCCTGCAGGAGGTGTCCACCCCTGTCCCTACTGTCCCTGCAGGAGGTGCCTGGCCCTGTCCCCACGTGGATGTCCCCAGGGCCATCCCCTCGTGCTGTGCTCCCGGGATCCTGCCCTGAGCATCCTCCAGCCCCTGGCACTGCCGAGCCCCAGCCCCTGGCACTGCCCAGCTGTCCCCTCCATGTCCCTGCACTGCCCCTGGGAGTGGCAACGGGCACAGCCAGGCTGGGAGGGGAAAGGTGATGAAATGTTGGGAAGGGAAAGGGAAATGATGGATTGGGAAGGGAAAGGAGATGCCAGGATGGGAAGGGAAAGGCAGTGAAGTGTAGGGAAGTGAAGGCCATGAACTGTGGGGAGGGAACAGGACAGGGACTGGGGAGGGAACAGGACAGGGACTGGGGAGAGGGAACAGGACAGGGACTGGAGAGGGAACAGGACAGGGACTGGAGAGGGAACAGGACAGGGACTGGAGAGGGAACAGGACAGGGACTGGGGAGGGAACAGGACAGGGACTGGGGAGAGGGAACAGGACAGGGACTGTGGGGAGGGAAAGGGCCGTGCTGTGGACAATGGACAGCCCTGCCCCTGGGGTCTGATGAGCCCCTGGGGTCTCCTTTTGCTTGGAGAAGGGGATGAGTTCCTGAGGAGAAGCAACTCCAGCTGTGACCTGAGCAGCAGCAGGACTGACCCCTGAGCTCTTTCCAGTTTGAGTGCAGTTACCTCAAGGAAACCAGAGCAGAATTTACATTCCATGGAATCAGACCAATCCCTCCCTGCACAGCCCAAAGCAAGGACTGGGAGAGTGGGGAGCCCTCAGGGAGGCAAGAACTGGGGGAACAAGCACGGAGCAAAGCAGGAATCAGCCCCAAGCTGGGCTGGGATGAGCAGCTGCAGGTGCAGGGCTGGAGCTCTACGCTGCTCACACCAGGGAGCCACACCACAGAAAGCTCTGCAGGCCTCACCTTTCCAACATTCTGGCCATTTAGCCTCCAGCTTTTCCTTAAGGAGTGCCAGGCTGTCAAGGGAGTGAGCACAAGAGGCAGTCAATGGATGCACTGGGCTCTGGAAGGGCCAGAGCAGCACAGCCTGACTGGGATGGGCAGAGGGGAGGGGACAGCCATGGCCCAGCAGCCTGGCTCTGTCAGGGACTGGGACACAGAAACCACTCCCAGGAGAACCTGGTGCCCTTGATGTCAAATCAAACCAGGGCAGCATCAGCTCCCCTCATTCTGACTGCAAATGGCTCCATAGCCATGGAAATGGGAATTCTCCATTCTCCTGGAGTGCTGCTCCTCCTCACTCTCTCCTACAGATGTGGAGAGTCTTCCTCCAGCCTCTGCAGGACACTGAGATTTATTTGGAGTCTGACTTCAGCTTGTCTGGGTTTGTTTTCTCTCAGTTTTCCCTTTTGAGGTGCAAAGTGCCAAAGTGGGGGAGCAGAGTGACCTCAGGCTGCTCAAACCAACACCAGGGCAGGGGAATCCCATTGAGACCATGGCAGCAGCTCCACAGGGAGGTGACAGCACCAGGGGGACAATCCTGCCACGGAGAGGGGACGTGGATGTGAAGCCAAGGCAGCACCAGGAGCTGAGCCTGCACTGTGCCTGACGTTGTGCTGTCTGTGGAATTCAATTTACCATAGAGGAGAAAACAGAGCCTGAGCCAGCACAGGGGTGGCTGAGAGGCGCCACTGCTGCGGACAGGGAGGTGCCACTGATGCCGTTTGCTTTCTGCCTTTTCTCTTTTCTATCTTCTCTGTACTCTTTGCACATCTATTTGCAGCTCTGTTCCTATTGTATTCAGAGCTGCTTTTTCCAGTGCTTTTCCATGCTCTTTCCCTAAGCACAAAGACACAACAAATTCCAGAGCTCCAGGCCCTGGGGGTGCCAGGCCCTGTCCTATCTCGGCTCTTCCTGGGAACCAAGGCCCAGAACAACTCTTGGAGATCCATTTTCATCAACAAAGCCCAGCCAGTGCTGAGAGGGGGGCTCCAGAGAAGGGGCTGGCCCTGGGGGGGAATTGAATCACCACTTGTCCTCCTAATTGGTGCTTTTAATCAATTCTGCTAATTTCCTAAAGGCTATAAATATGTCCTCAGCCCTGGAGGGGGTGGTGGAGCTTTTATGGACACCTTTCCATAACTGCTCCTGAAGACCTTCCAAATAAAGCTCCCCTTTTATATTCCCTTCCAAATAAAGATCCCCTTTTATATTCCCTTCCAAATAAAGCTCCCCTTTTATATTCCCTTCCAAATAAAGATCCCCTTTTATATTCCCTTCCAAATAAAGATCCCCTTTTATATTACTGTCCTGGGTTAGGTAGGAGGAGATAAAATCTAAGAAGTGATTTATGCTGCAGGAAGAGATACAACTTTCTTCCTGGGAGAGAGAGCCAATAACCAGGTAGTTTTAAGGACTGATATGTAAGTGAGCCAATTAAAAAGTTGATCTGCCTTTGGGGAAAAAACCATATATAAGCAGAGCCTCTTCTTCTTTTGGCTGCTGCTGTGTGGAGAGGAGCAGCTCCTGCTTTCTTTCCCCCATTTACTTTACTCAAGTAATTTGAGTGAGTGCTAGCATTTAGCCACAAACCTAAATGAGCAAACTAAAACCACTACATTCACCTTGCAAATGAAGCTCCCCTTTTATATTCCCTTCCAAATGAAGCTCCCCTTTTCTATCCCCTCCTTGCTAAAATGATCTCGAGTTTCTTTTCCAGGCTGGGGGAAAAGGCAACCCCAGAGCTGGGGCAGGACACAGCCAGGGCTGTCCCCAGCTGCATCAAACACCTCGTGCTCCTCACTGTGACACTCCTCACACAGCCACAGCCAAACACGGAATAACAGAGCACTGGAAATGCACAATTCCAAGCCCAGGGCTGCTCCAGGGCTACTCACACGATGTGGGCGAGGTCCAGGGGCTTCTCGGGCTGCTCGGGGAAGAGCGGGCGGGGCGGGTCCCGGCTGGGGACGCAGCCCAGGGATTTGCTGATGGCGTGGCTCAGCTTCTTGGCCGGGGATTTCTGCGAGGGGAAAGAGCACAGGTGAGCCTTGGCAAGGGCAGGGAGCGGCCACAGAGCTGGGGAACAGCAGCAGGGAAGGAAAGGGCAGCACAGCCAGAAATACCCAATTTGATTGCATCCTGTTTTATTACCATTGCTGGGAAATCAGTGCAGAGCAGCTTCTGGGAGGCTTTGGAGTGCCCTGATAGTGAAAATTGAAAGTTTTAACGAAATTATGGAAGATTAGGAAATAAACCAATTACCTGGGGGCTGTCTCAGGAATTAAGCCCGGGGACAATCCCATCCCATTAAGGGATTTTTACACTCACTCTCTGAGCACAGTTTGAGGGAGGAGCAGTTATTTACCAATTTCTGTCCTTTAGGGCAAAGCCAAGGTGGGCACGGGGCTGGGACAGGCAGGAGGGATTTTATCTCCTCCCAAAACTTCCCTCAGTTGTGCTAAATGCCCTCCCAGGATCAGTGACCCCGGATCCTTGGGAATGCCGGTGCTCCCACACCCACAGGGATGGGCACCTGCCCCAAGTCACGGCCATAAAATGGGGTTTAAATCCCACACTGGAGACAAAATTAAATCTGAAAAAGAACAAAATTAAATCTGAAAAAGAACAAAATCAAGTCTAAAAAAAATAACAAAATCAAGCCCCCCAAAAATAACAAAATTAAGCCTAAAAAATAACGTCTAAAAAATAACATAATTAAGCCTAAAAACAACAAAATCAAGTCTATAAAAATAACAAAATCAAGTCTAAAAAATAACAAAATTAAGTCTAAAAAATAACAAAAATCAAGTCTAAAAAATAACAAAATTAAGCCTATAAAAATAATAAAATTAAGAAATTAAGCCTAAAAAAATAACAAAATCAAGTCTAAAAAATAACAAAATCAAGCCTAAAAAATAACAAAGTCAAGCCTAAAAAAACCCAAAATTAAGTCTAAAAAAAACCCAAAATTAAGTTTAAAAATATTATTGCAGCCACTGAGTTCCCAGCAGTGATGTGACGTGGGATCCCTGGTGATGGTCCTTCCCAACCCCAATAACTCCATGTTTATGGGAGCTCTGCAATCCCTGGCAGCCCAGGAGAGTGGAACCCCTGGCCAGTTCCTGCTGTGGAATTCATTCCTGCTCCTGCACAACATCCCAAAGTGGACCTGGCACCCATTCTCAAGGGACATTCAAGTTAAAATCCAGATTAACCTTGGTTCAGACATGAGCCCAGGCTCCCCAGGACAGGAGTTACAGCAAACACCACCAGCACCTGGCATTTACTGACACTCAGCACCCTTTGCCGCCAATGGAATAAACTCCTCCTGCTGCCCAACCTGGCCCTGCCCTGCAGGTGCAGCCTAACTCAAGCTCTGGAATTCTCATTTCCCAGCCCACAGCTCCATCCTGGGAAGCAGCAGAATTGTGTGAAGGCTCTGGAGCCTCTGGATCCCAGGGAATGGGCACTTGACCTTCCCAATATCATCAAATCCCGAAATGGTTTGTGTTGGAAGGGATCCCAAAGCTCATCTCGTTCCAACCCCCCCTTTAATTGCTTTGAAATCCTAAGAAAATCACAATTTGATTTTATATCACTCACTGACCCCACGGAGAATTCAAATTATGCACAGAGATGTGATTATTCCAAAAGTAAAACCCTGCTTTTCCTAAATTAATTCTTCACACGCTGAAAATGTCCACGTTTATTTCTCCCTGAATTTCCTCATTTCTCTCCCTCAGATCTGAGGGATTCGTCAGGAGTTGGAGGGACAGGAGCCAGGGAACGGCTTCCCAGTGCCAGAGGGCAGGGATGGATGGGAGATTGGGCAGGAATTGTGCCCTGGGAGGAGCCCCCATCCCTGGAGGGATTTAAAAGCCCTGTGGATGTGGCACTTGGGGCCATGGGTCAGTGGTGGCCCTGGCAGTGCTGGGGATGTTTGGACTCAATGTTCTCACAGGGCTTTTCCAACCCAAGGGAATGCAGGATTCTATCATTTTTATAAATTTTGCCACTTTCTGATATTCCTTCTTCAGCAAACTCACAGCCTTTTCCATATCTACACCCATCAGTGAAGGACACTCACCTTTCACTCACATCTATCTATCTATATTCAAATAAATGATTTCTGCTTCTTTTTCTTCCTGCATGGAATAATAAAATTCATGGGAAGGGTTTGCCACTATTTATTGTAAGGGTTTAGGGAATCAAGAATTCCTCCAAATCCCCTCAGGGATGGGCACTCCAAAGCTCCCTGGGCAGCCCCTGCCAAGGCCTGAGCCCCCTTTCCAGGCACAAATTCCTCCTGATGTCCAACCTGAGCCTGTCCTGGCCCAGCCTGAGGCCATTGCCCCTTGTCCTGTCCCTGTTCCCTGGGAGCAGAGCCCGACCCCCCCTGGCTGCCCCCTCCTGTCAGGGACTTGTGCAGAGCCACAAGGTGCCCCCAGAGCCTCCTGTTCTCCAGGCTGAGCCCCTTTCCCAGCTCCCTCAGCCTCTCCTGCTGCTCCAGCCCCTTCCCAGCTCTGTTCCCTTCCCTGGACACTGCCCTGGCCCTGCTGCCACCCCAGAGCCGGCACAGCCCAGGGGCCATTGGCCTCTTGCCCACCTGGGCACACCTGGGCTCCTGTCCAGCCACTGCCACAGCACCCACAGGGCCTTTCCCAGCCCCTCTTCCCCAGCCTGGAGGGTTGTGAAGCCCCATCCAGCCCATTCCCAGTGTTTGGATCCCCATTCTCGGTGCGTGCATCCCCATTCCCGAGGCGTGGATTCCCCATCCCAGCCCATTCCCAGTGTTTGGATCCCATTCCCGGTGTGAGGATCCCCATTCCCAGGCTGTGGATCCCATTCCCGGGCTATGGATCACCATTCCCGGGCTGTGGATCCCATTCCCGGGCTGTGGATCCCCCATTCCCGGGCTGTGGATCCCCCATTCCCGGGCTGTGGATCCCCCATTCCCGGGCTGTGGATCCCCCATTCCCGGGCTGTGGATCCCCCATTCCCGGGCTGTGGATCCCCCATTCCCGGTGTTTTCATGCCCTCTGCTGGAGCTGTCCCTCTCCAATCCCGTTTCCAGGTCACCCGGGATCCCTCCCCACGTGCGCTGTCCCCGCACACGGCCGGGAACGTGCGGGGACAGCGGCGACCTCGGGCCGGCCACCAGCGGCTCCACAGCGCCTTAATTACCGCGGGGCCGCCTAATTGGGGACTTAATTGCGGCAGGGATGGGGGAGAATTCAGCAGAATGCCAGCAGCAGCTCGGGAGTGGGAGGGGCTGCGATTGCTCCAGATCCCATTGCAATTCCATGGAAACGCTTCCCAAAGGAGCCGGGGCTGCCAGAAACCCCTGAGCACACCTCGGGTTTGGTGCTGAGTGCCCAAGGGCACGGGAGAGGAGGGAAGAAATCCCAAATATTCCAGGATTTACAGCAGGGGAGGGGCCTGACCCGACTAAACCCCCCCAGGTCACATCCTGGGACAGCCTCGGGATGCTCCAGCCTGGAATTCCCAGTGACAGATTGTGACACTGCCACAGACCAGCCCAGACCCAGCTAATCCTCAGCCTAAGCAGGGCTCAGGTTTGGTGCTGTGTGCCCAAGGGCACGGGAGAAAGGGCAGAAATCCCAAATATTCCAGGATTTACGGCAGGGGAGGGACCTGACCCGATAAACCCCCCCAGGTCACATCCTGGGACAGCCTCGGGATGCTCCAGCCTGGAATTCCCAGTGACAGATTGTGACAGTGCCACAGACCAGCCCAGACCCAGCTAATCCTCAGCTTCAGCCTAAGCAGGGCTCAGGTTTGGTGCTGAGTGCCCAAAGGCACGGGAAAGGGGGGCAGAAATCCCAAATATTCCAGTATTTATGGCAGGGGAGGGACATGACCTGACAAACCCCCCCAAATGACATCAAGGGACAGCCTTGGGATGCTCTGGGTGCTCCAGCCTGGAATTCCCAGTGACAGATTGTGACACTGCCACAAACCAGCCCAAGCCCCGCCTAATCCTCAGCCTAAGCAGGGCTCAGGTTTGGTGCTGTGTGCCCAAAGGCACGGGAAAGGGGGGCAGAAATCCCAAATATTCCAGTATTTATGGCAGGGGAGGGCCCTGACCCGATAAACCCCCCCAGGTCACATCCTGGGACAGCCTCGGGATGCTCCAGCCTGGAATTCCCAGTGACAGATTGTGACAGTGCCACAGACCAGCCCAGACCCAGCTAATCCTCAGCTTCAGCCTAAGCAGGGCTCAGGTTTGGTGCTGAGTGCCCAAAGGCACGGGAAAGGGGGGCAGAAATCCCAAATATTCCAGTATTTATGGCAGGGGAGGGACATGACCTGACAAACCCCCCCAAATGACATCAAGGGACAGCCTTGGGATGCTCTGGGTGCTCCAGCCTGGAATTCCCAGTGACAGATTGTGACACTGCCACAAACCAGCCCAAGCCCCGCCTAATCCTCAGCCTAAGCAGGGCTCAGGTTTGGTGCTGTGTGCCCAAAGGCACGGGAAAGGGGGGCAGAAATCCCAAATATTCCAGTATTTATGGCAGGGGAGGGCCCTGACCCGATAAACCCCCCCAGGTCACATCCTGGGACAGCCTCGGGATGCTCCAGCCTGGAATTCCCAGTGACAGATTGTGACACTGTCACAGACCAGCCCAAACCCCGCCTAATCCTCAGCCTAAGCTGGGCCCTGGGTCCTGCTGGGTGTTCCTGACTCACAAACCCTGCCCGAGGCTCCTCAGTGAAACCAAAACTGAAACAGCCCAGAAGTGAAAATTTGGGAAGAGTTTCAAGGTTTCCATCCCTCCAAACAGGCCCCAACAAGCACTGGGTTCATGCAGCAAAAAAACCTCCTAAAAATGGGTTTTTACCTGAACTTGTCCATGTAAAATCACTCTGGTGACAGATTTTAATGTATTTTAAATATGGTGATAAATATAAAATACCTCATTTATGTGTATCAAAAAATTATCAGAGGTGCCTCAGAATTTCAGGGAAAAGGAGCTGTAAGTATGCACAGAATCAAATATTAATATTTATGGAAACATTAATGTTATTAATAAGGATATTGATCATATTAATAGTAACTACGGAGATATTTATTATGAAGCTTATTCTGGGTGAGAGGGCTCCAAAACTTGGAAAATACACCAGGCAAGACTGAATTAGGCTGAATAGCCAGGAAAGAACATTTTTTGTTTCACTGCAGGAGAGCAGCAGCCCCTTGGGTTTCACACCAGAAGTTATTGCAGAGTGAACTCAAAAAAGTCTAAATATAAGAAATATTTTTTTTTTTAAATTAAGACTCAATTTCAATTTTCATAAAATTAACATGAAAGATTTGGGGAAGTTAAAAAAAATATTCAAAGGAAATAATACGTAAGAGATCTCTCTCTCTCTCAGAGGTTCCTGTTGTGTGCTGGGTTTAGAGGAGAGAATCCCATGTCCTACAAACCCCTTCACCATGGCAGGGACACCTCCCACTGTCCCAGGCTGCTCCCAGCCCCAGTGTCCAGCCTGGCCTTGGGCACTGCCAGGGATCCAGGGGCAGCCCCAGCTTCTCTGGGCACCCTGGGCCAGGGCCTGCCCACCCTGCCAGGGAACAATTCCTGCCCAATATCCTGCCCAAATCCCTCCTTTTCCACTTTGAAGCTATTCCCTATGTCCTGCCCCTCCATCCCCTGTCCCCAGTCCCTCTCCAGCTCTCCTGGAGCCCCTCTGGGCTCCTGCAGCTCCCTTGTAACTTCCCCTCCTCCAATTTTTATCTAAAAATCCTCTTCTTCTGGGCAGCCCAGCCAGAAGCAACTGCCCCAAAAGGCAGCAGTGGATCAAAGGGAGGTGACAAATGCCCAGGTCCTGGTGCCAGGATGGGGCACAGCCTCCCTGACCTGACTCACTGCCAACCCAGGCCAGAGGCTTCAGGGGGAACCACTGGAGTGGAGCTGGAGCTGCCCTGGAATGTCCCAGGCTGGGCTGGACAGGGCTGGGAGCAGCCTGGGACAGTGGGAGCTGTCCCTGCCATGGCAGGGGTGACCCTGGATGAGCTCTGAGGTCCCTTCCCACCCAAACCATTCCCTGTTTCCATCATCTGGACCTGTCTTTGTATTAAGAACCCCAGCCTGGATTTATATGCATTTAAGGGAATAATAAGCTGCTGTTAGCAGGGATTAGACATTCCAGGGGTTTATTACCCACAGAGTTACAAAAAGGACAATAGAATTCTCCTTTGCCTCCCAACTCCTGCCTGGTATTGAGCCCAATTTTCTAAATTAAACAGTAATGCTTTAATGGCTCCTCCTTATGAAGATAACTATTAATTATAATCCTATCATCATCTGAACTTCTCTTTGGATAACTGAAAGGTTGGGCTTAATCTTTTGCCATAAAATAGATTTTTCTTCATAAAACTATTTCTTGAGCTGTGATTACCATCCAGCCATCAAACTGCAGATTACTGCTCAGATAATTTCTGTGAGGCTTTTTAATTAAGAGCTTTCCAGGCATGGATTCACAACTGGCAGGAGAACTGTCACAGTGACACTGTCCTTGAAGATGGCACTGGATGAAGGCCCTGTCCATGCACAGAACTCGTGATCCCTGGCTTGGCTTTCTGGGCAGGACAGGCACTGCCACAAACCAGCATTAAAACAGGTGTCATTCCAGAATCCTGGAATAACTGAGGCTGGAAAAGCCCTCCAGGATCACAGAGTCCAAGCTGTGCTCAATCCCCAGCTTGTCACCAACCCAGAGCACTCAGTGCCACCTCCAGGAATTCCTTGGCCACCTCCAGGGATGATGGGGACTCCAAAGCTCCCTGGGCAGTCCCTGCCAAGGCCTGACCCCCCTTTCCATGGATCCAGTCTGTCCTGATCCCTCTGCAGAGCCCTCCAGCACATCCTCACAGTCCATGGGCTGACTGAGGATACTCAATGCCCTCATCAGACCATCCCTGAAGGTGCTGGACAGGACCTGAGCCCACTGGTGCCATTCCCAGCTGGACGTGCCCCCATCCCCAGCTCTCCCTGGGCCCAGGCTTATCCCAGCCAGGAATAAATAACAAACCCAGTCCAACTCCCCTGTCTGGTGTTTGGAGAACTGGAAAAGCCTCATGGACCAGCTCTGCTCCAGAGCCTGAGGAACCATTCTTGCCCAGGAGGAGCAATGTTCCTAAGCAGGAGCAGTGCCCGTGCCCAGGAGGAACATCCTGACCCAGGAGGAAAATCCTGATCCAGGAGGAAACATCCTTGCCCAGGAGGAACATTCCTACCCAGGAGGGAACATCTTTGCCCAAGAGGAACCATCCCTGCCCAGGAGGGAACCATCCTGACCCAGGAGGGAACCATCCTGACCCAGGAGGAAACACCCTCGCCCAGAAGGAAAATCGTGACCCAGGAGGGATTCCTCGCCCAGGATGAAGCCCCTGGGCGTGACAAACTCCTTACCCAGGAGGAGTGCTCCTTCATCTGGTGCTGGTTGCTGTGGGGGCCGCTGGCGTGGCCCCTCCAGAAGCAGCTCTGGCACAGCTGGTAGTTGTGGCACTGCTGGCAGCGGTACCGGAAGCCCATCATGCTCTCGCAGTGGCAGTACGAGCACTCCACGGGGTGGAAGACTTGCAGATGGGGGGAAAAAAAACACAAAAAAACAAGTTTAATTGAATTTTAGGCAAACCTGGAACATCCCATTTCACTGGAGATTCCAGAACACCCCCAGGTTCTTCAGTTGTTTGGGAAGGATTCTGAGGGCAGAGTGGGAATTCTGGTACCATGAACCCTCAGATGAAGCTGATGGTAACACAGCAGCTCCATCTGATTTATTCCTTCTTGGGATGCCTCCCTCCCTGGGCACACACAGAACTCCCCAGGGAAGCCCAGCAAAGCTGAGCACAGCTGGGAGTGGCAGCAAAGCTGCATCACCCAGCTGGATCCGGCTGGATTCCCCTCAGGAGATCCCCGAGTCCCCTCTTCAGAAAGGCCAAGTCCTGCTCCAAACCCCCTCCACCCCCTGCACCTCCACAGCTTCCAGTGAGGAATTCCCAACGTCCCTCTGGATCTGAGCATGCAGAGAACTCAGAACCTGCAGAGGCACCACGGGGGTGGGCTGAAACAAACACCAATAAATGCTCCTTCCCTGTTCCACCCAGGGATGGACAATCCCAGAGCTGCTCCACTGGAGCCTTTGGAAGAAACCAAAGGGGAATGAGAGCATGAGGAGAAGGAGATGAGAGCTTCCCATGGTCCTGAAATGTGAGGGACAAAACAGAGCCAGGGCCTGCCCACCCTGCCAGGGAACAATTCCTGCCCAATCTCCCATCCATCCCTGCCCTCCGGCACTGGGAAGCCATTCCCTGGCTCCTGTCCCTCCAGGCCTTGTCCCCAGCCCCTCTCCAGCTCTCCTGGAGCCCCTTCAGGCCCTGCAAGGGGCTCTGAGCTCTCCCTGGATCCTTCTCCTCTCCAGGTGAGCACCCCCAGCTCTCCCAGCCTGGCTGCATGAAAAGTCCCCCCCCATTTCCAGACCTGTCCCTTCCCCTGCCTGGCTCTGCAGGCAGCAGAGATCCCTGCTGATAAGAGGGAGCAGAAGCAGCACAGAAGCCAAACCCTGATATCCTGCTGTGGGGAAGCAATAACAGCAATAATTCTGCTCTGATAACAGAAACCACGAGGCATGGCCTCAAAATGAGGGATAAGGAGGAGACTGGAACAGCCAGGATCAGGGATGATTAGATCAGGGATGGGAACAAAAGAGGTGGGAGCTCTTTGGGTTGGTTGGGCTTTGTTTTGTTTCTTCTTGCTTTGGGTTTTTTGTCTGCTTCATTTTCTTGTTCTTTTTTTTGGTGGTTTTTTTGTGGTTTTTAATGTCTGATGTTGTCGTTTTCTTGGGTTTTGTTTGTTTAGGTTTTTGTGGGGTTTGTTTGTTTAGGTTTTTGTGGGGTTTGTTTGTTTAAGTTTTTGTGGGGTTTGTTTGTTTAGGTTTTTGTGGGGTTTGTTTGTTTGGGTTTTTGTGGGGTTTGTTTGTTGAGGTTTCTGTGGGGTTTGTTTGTTTGGGTTTTTGTGGGGTTTGTTTGTTTGGGTTTTTGTTTGTGGGGTTTTTTTGGTGAGGTTTTTGTTTGTTTGTTTTAATTTTTCTGCAATGGCCAAAGTTTAGCTTTGGAAGGGAAGCACCCCAGTGAAGGGGAGCAGCCAGCCTGGCCCCTCCAGCTCCTGGCTGCTGCCAGGGAATGCCAGGATCAAACCAGGATCCCCTTTTCCCTGGAGTTCACCTGACACATGAACCAGACCAACCTCCTCACCTGCTGGCCATGATTTCCCATCACACCTGACACCAGGAAATCAAAATTAATTTAAAAATCCCAGGATCCCTGAGGTGGAAAAGCCCTCCCAGCCCATCCAGTCCCAGCTGTGCCTGATCCCCACCTTGTCCCCAGCCCAGAGCACTCAGTGCCACCTCCAGGAATTCCCTGCACACCTCCAGGGATGGGCACTCCAAAGCTCCCTGGGCAGCCCCTGCCAAGGCCTGAGCCCCCTTTCCAGGCACAAATTCCTGCTGATGTCCAACCTGAGCCTGCCCTGGCCCAGCCTGAGGCCATTGCCCCTTGTCCTGTCCCTGTTCCCTGGGAGCAGAGCCCGACCCCCCCTGGCTGTCCCCTCCTGTCAGGGACTGTGCAGAGCCACAAGGTGCCCCCAGAGCCTCCTGTTCTCCAGGCTGAGCCCCTTTCCCAGCTCCCTCAGCCACTCCTGCTGCTCCAGCCCCTTCCCAGCTCCCTCAGCCTCTCCTGCTGCTCCAGCCCCTTCCCAGCTCCCTCAGCCACTCCTGCTGCTCCAGCCCCTTCCCAGCTCCCTGAGCCACTCCTGCTGCTCCAGCCCCTTCCCAGCTCCCTGAGCCACTCCTGCTGCTCCAGCCCCTTCCCAGCTCCCTCAGCCTCTCCTGCTGCTCCAGCCCCTTCCCAGCTCCCTCAGCCTCTCCTGCTGCTCCAGCCCCTTCCCAGCTCCCTCAGCCTCTCCTGCTGCTCCCTGCCCTTCCCAGCTCCCGCAGCCACTCCTGCTGCTCCAGCCCCTTCCCAGCTCCCTCAGCCTCTCCTGGGGCTCCAGCCCCTTCCCAGCTCCCTCAGCCTCTCCTGCTGCTCCAGCCCCTTCCCAGCTCCCTCAGCCTCTCCTCAGGCTCAGGAACATTCAGATAATGCAGTTTTTCTCCCACTGAATGCTCTAACACTAAAACCCATCGGGTTTGCAGTGCTGCTCTCACACACAGCCAGCCCCCCTCCCACATTCCCAGGACACTCAGAGCCCAGCCAGGGCTGGAATGCTCTGGGACAGGACTGCTGCAGGCACCCGGTGCTGGTTCCACGAGCAAGGCCAGAGCCTCCCCAGCTGGGAGCACAGCCCTGCCCTGTTCCCAGCAGGAAAATCCCCCCTCCCAAATTACCATTCTCAACATGGGCGAGCCTGTGCATGAGGGGCAGCCACACAAGGCACTGGGGGGGAGGATCGGCCATCAGCGTGTCCAGGAACATGTTCAGCATCACCTTCTTCTGCAGGGAGAGCACAGGGAGGGCTGGATTGCACACAGGAACATCCACTGCACGCAGCAAGGGCTTCTCCAGCCCTCAGACTGCTCTGGGACACAACCTCTGCCCACCAGGAATAATTCCTGCGCTGTCAAAACCATGGAATCAGGGAATGGTTTGGGTGGGAAGGGAGAAAATCATCCAGTGCCACCCCTGCCATGGCAGGGACACCTCCCACTGTCCCAGGGGCTCCAAGCCCCACTGTCCAGCCATGCCAGGGATCCAGGGAATTCCACAGCTTCTCTGGGAATTCCATCCCAGCCCCTCCCCACCCTCCCAGGGAACAATTCCTGCCCGATATCAAATGTAAATCTGGAGCCTCCTTGATCCTGAAATCAAAGGCTGCTTCCTACTGTGCCACATTCCAAATATGCTAATTGCTAATTAACTTATATTTAGTCACTATAAATTTTACATCAAACGCTGCAGAAATGTTTCCTCTGGAGCATCATCGTGCCCAGAGTCTAAACATTTAATTTTTCAGGCCTAAGATCAATCAAGTTCATGTTTACAGTTGATTTAAGGATTATTTATATCACTTCCATCACCTCAAATGAGAAACAAATCACTGGAACAATTAAAACACAACTGTGAGGGATTTAAAAATAAACTGGTGTACAGGAGGTGTTTATTTGGAACAGATCCAGGAGGTGACTTGTTGAAATCAATTGGGTTAACACACTGAAAAAGCTTGGAAAAATCAAGGGAAATAGGGAAAACAGCATGGTTCGTGTTTTGGCAAAGAATTGGGTCAGTCCTGCTGCTGTGATGGGGAACAGGGGTGGCACCAATAAAATGATGGGGAAAAAATCCTTTAATTGATTGCTTTGGACTCTTTCAAAGTGCTGGGGTTGTGGAGGGAAGCTCAGTGACCCCCAGCCCTGATGCCCCACGAGCCCCAAACCCAAATATCAGAGCCCAAACCCCAAATCCCAAGTCCTGAACCCCAAACCTCAAATCCTAGAGCCCAAATCCCAAACCCTAGAACCCAGAGCCCAAACCCCAAAGCCCAAACCCCAGGCCCCAAATCCTAGAGCCCAAACCCCAAATCCCAGAGCCCAAATCCTAGAGCCCAAATCCCAAATCCCAGACCCCAAACCCCAAATCCTAAAGCCCAAATCCCAGAGCCCAAACCCCAAATCCTAGAGCCCAAATCCCAGACCCCAAACTCCAAATCCTAGAGCCCAAATCCCAAATCCCAGACCCCAAACCTCAAATCCTAGAGCCCAAACCCCAAGTCCTGAACCCCAAACCTCAAATCCCAGAGCCCAAATCCCAGACCCAAAACCTCAAATCCTAGAGCCCAAATCCCAAACCCTAGAGCCCAGAGCCCAAACCCCAAACCCCAAACCCCAAACCCCAGAGCCGAAACCCCAAATCTCAGAGCCCAAATCCCAGAGCCCAGGCCCCAGATCCTAGAACCCAAACCCCAAATCCCAGAGCCCAAACCCCAGATCCCAAACCCCAAATCCCAGATCCCAAAGCCCAGAGCCCTTTGCTGACCTGCTGGGGGAAGCAGGTGCGCACCGAGTGCTCGGTGTAGCCGAAGGAGGGGCCCTCGAACACGGCCGTGGGCAGCTTCAGCACCTCCCGCAGGAACTGCTCAAACTTGGTGAAAATCATCAGCCCGTTGGAATCTGAGATCTGAGAGAAAATATCTGTAAGAAAATACAATAAAACCCCCCAGTAAATGCGGGTTCGCTGCGGGAGAACGCCCGGCCCTTGCACCCCGAGGGGTTCCCTGGTGCTCCACTCTGATTTTCATCCCTGGTGCTCCACTCTGATTTTCATCCCTGGTGGTTTACTCTGATTTTCATCTCTGATCACTGCCACCAGGACAGGATTTATCAATCAAGGGTTCCCACGTGCCATAATCCCGCTATTCCCTCCATCCCACCTCACCCAGTCCGGAGGAAAGCTGGGACAGGGAGGGAGCAGGAGCAGGAGAGCTCCAAAGAACACACCTTGAACCTGGAACTGCAGGAACTCCTCAGAGGAGGCTCCAGGATTGAAGAACCCTGGTCAAAGCTGCCAGGACTCCAGGGAAATGTGGAGCACACTGAGGGCATGGGGGATGGCAGGAGCACAGAATCCCAGGATCCCTGAGGCTGGAAAAGCCCTCCCAGTCCCAGCTGTGCCTGATCCCCACCTTGTCCCCAGCCCAGAGCACTCAGTGCCACCTCCAGGAATCCCTTGGACACCTCCAGGGATGGGGACTCCAAAGCTCCCTGGGCAGCCCCTGCCAAGGCCTGAGCCCCCTTTCCAGGCACAAATTCCTGCTGATGTCCAACCTGAGCCTGTCCTGGCCCAGCCTGAGGCCATTGCCCCTTGTCCTGTCCCTGTTCCCTGGGAGCAGAGCCCGACCCCCCCTGGCTGCCCCCTCCTGTCAGGGACTGTGCAGAGCCACAAGGTGCCCCCAGAGCCTCCTGTTCTCCAGGCTGAGCCCCTTTCCCAGCTCCCTCAGCCTCTCCTGCTGCTCCAGCCCCTTCCCAGCTCCCTCAGCCTCTCCTGGGGTTCCATTCCCTTCCCAGCTTCACCAGGAGATGCTGGAAGCTGAGGGCACCGACCCCATCCCCAGGTACAGCACAGGTGGGAAGGGGAATCAGATTCCATTTTAGGATCTGAGATACTGGGCAGGAATTGTTCCCTGGCAGGGTGGGCAGGCCCTGGCACAGGGTGCCCAGAGAAGCTGGGGCTGCCCCTGGATCCCTGGCAGTGCCCAAGGCCAGGCTGGACACTGGGGCTGGGAGCAGCCTGGGACAGTGGGAGGTGTCCCTGCCATGGCAGGGGTGGCACTGGATGGGATTTAGGGTCCCTTCCAGCCCATCCTATTCTGGGATTCTGAGAACGTTTGTGATGAGAGGAGTTCCACTCTTTGAGCAGCTCTGCGGGGTCAGACGTGTTCCTGAAAGCCAAAGGGGCTGAGCAGATGCTCCCTGATGTTTGTAAGGATGGAAGGAGAGCAGGGAGGTCTCCAAACTGAGCCCCTGATTCACTCCCAGAGTCAGGGCACCCTCTAAAGAAGATTTCACCAATGGTAACAAGACCCAGAAGTCCCCAAGATGTGACAGATCCCCGATCTCCTCAGCAGCACTGAACCCTCTGCTGTTATTTCAGGCACCATCAGTAATTAAACATCAAAAAGCTCAAGCTGGCAGAAAATAACCTTCAATTCAGTGATCAAAACCAGCCTCAGGAAAAAAAGACACTTTCAGAAAGGCACATTTCTAGTGAACTGCAGAAATGATCCCAATTTCCTGAAAGAATGAGCTCAGGGTAAGCCTGCAATGCCTGAGTTAAGAGGGATAAAGCTACCTGGAATCTGTAGCACTGATTAAAAAAACCAGCTTGAACTGAAGGTCTCTTGAAAAATGTTAAAAAATAAAATGTATTAGGAGAAATGGGGGGAAAGGAAAAAAAAATGTTGTGTTTCTGTATTTTAGAAAAATAAGCCAAAAAAATTAAATTTAACCTGGAAACTGAATGTGGAAAAGAAGTCAGGGTGAAAATGGACACAAAATGAAAACAATGGGAACAACTGAAATGAGAGAGGCAAAACTCCAGCATCCTGATCCATTCTGGAGCAGAACCCCTGCAGAAGTGGCCCCTGCACAATGAGCCTGGCAAGGTGGGATGGGTGGGACAGGACACAACTGTGTTCAAAATGGGCTGGAACCTCCTGGGTGTGCTCAGGGCTCTCACCTGGGCTGAGCAGGCAGCAGGAGCCCAGAGAGCCCAAAGAGAGAGATTAAATGTGTGGAAATCAACTGGAAACGGGAGAGAACAGCCCAGGCTGTGCCAAGGGTGAAATAAAAACCCCTCCAAACCCCACCAACATCTGCCTGGCAGTTGAAAAAGTGAATTTAGTGTCAAAGTGGGAAACTTCACCCAGGGAATCAGCAGTGAAACTGGAAATTATAAAAACCAGGATAATTATATAATTAAATCCTTCCAAAGGGCAACAGGTGACAGGAGGAGAGGGAACAGCCTCAGGCTGTGCCAGGGCAGGGTCAGGCTGCACATCAGGAGCAATTCCTGCATGGAAAGGGGGGTCAGGCCTTGGAGGTTTGGAGTCCCCATCCCTGGAGGTGTCCCAGGAATTCCTGGATGTGGCACTCACTGCTCTGGGCTGGGGACAAGGTTGGACTTGATGGTCTGGGAGGGATTTTCCAACCCCAAAGATCCTGGGATCCCAAGCTCCTGCCTTGAACAGCCGCACAAGGAGCTGCTCTGCAAGGACAGCACATCCCAGCAAATTCCAGAGCCACGGAAGGGCCCCACTGGAGCTCTCCCATCTGTGCCACTGGGCATGGGGACACTCTTGGGACATTGCTCTGCCCCCAGCCATGCAGAGACCAAGCTCTCATCAGTCACACAGATCATGGGATGAGGAAACATTAAAAACACAACTCCAGGGTGTCCAGGGAGCCTGGGGTGGGGACAAGGAGATTTTGGGGTCAAGTGGGTCAGAAATCAAGGAGATGAGTGGGAAAGAAAGGGGAAAACCAAAGCAGCAGGGTCACAATGCTCAGAAGGAATCCAGGATCAGGGAGCAGCTGAGGCAGGGAGATCAGAGGCCTGATAATGCTCAGAAGGAATCCAGGATCAGGGAGCAGGTGAGGCAGGGAGATCAGAGGCCTGAAAACGCTCAGAAGGAATCCAGGATCAGGGAGCAGCTGAGGCAGGGAGATGAGAAGCCTGCTCCTCCCAGAGCAGATGGCTCAGGCAGGCACATCCCCAGCACGTTCCTGCCTCCCTGAGATCCCCCAGCAGCCTTGGATGGATCTGCCTTCAGTGCTCCAGGAGCAGCCAGGGGCTGTGGCTCTTTGATCCCCACCACATCCTCCGGGAAAGTCAAAGCAGAATTGGGCTGGGCTTCTCCATCTGTCACTGCTCATTCCAGCGCCTGCCCTGCAAGGGGAAGGAGCAGCTGGAAGGGGAAGGAGCAGCTGTTTGCTGCTCCCCATCCTGCTCAGGGTGTCACAGAACACTCTCTCAGCACCAGTTTTGTCTCCAGGCTCAGGAATCCTGCTCAGGGTGTCACAGAACACTCTCTCAGCACCAGTTTTGTCTCCAGGCTCAGGAATCCTGCTCAGGGTGTCACAGAACACTCTCTCAGCACCAGTTTTGTCTCCAGGCTCAGGAATCCTGCTCTGTGTCCTTGTCCAGCAGGATTTGGGGTTTGGATCCTGGGTCAGTTCCACCACCCCAGAGCTGCTGGACACAGGTGGGAAAAGGGGAAAGGAACTGAGCCCAGGAGCCAGCAGGGCTCAGAGCACCCTGGGACAGTGGCAATGTCCCTGCCACCTGGCACTGGATGGGCTTTAAGGTCCCTTCCCACCCAAACCATTCCAAGATTCCACCTCAGAAGCTGGAATTGGAGTGAGAAGATGCAGAGAGCCTCAGGGGAAGCAGAAGATTCACAAGAGCCTCCAACGTCCTCAAAGCAGGGAAATGGAAAATCAGCCCCAAGTTTTCCATTCAAAGAAGTGCCCAAGAGCTTCAAACCAAGGAAACGGGCTTGGGATAAGCAGGAGCTGGAACGTGGAACAAAACATCCCTGGAGGTGTTCAGGAAGGTCTGGATGTGGCACTCAGTGCCCTGGGGACAAACTGGGGACTGGGCACAGCTTGGACTCGATGGCCATGGAGGGATTTTCCCACCTTCACAACTGTGGAATTCTGGGATTCTCAGTGTGAGGATCATGGAATCAGCAAAAACAAAAAAAGCCTGCAGAACTCAATAGACCAAACACAGGACAGGAAACATCCCATAAGCACCGGGATTCCTCAGGAGTACTCACATCTGAGCTTGTCCAGGATCTTGCCCCCACACATGGTGGCCAGCATGGCTTTCACTGAGAACACTGTCAGCTTCCCATGGCCCTCGCTGTGGGGAGAAGCACAGGTGAGCAAACCCCAAAAGGTGTGGAGACAAACAGCCCCCATGAAGCACAGGTGAGCAAACCCCAAAAGGTGTGGAGACAAACAGCCCCCATGAAGCACAGGTGAGCAAATCCCAAAAGGTGTGGAGACAAACAGCCCCCATGAAGCACAGGTGAGCAAATCCCAAAAGGTGTGGAGACAAACAGCCCCCATGAAGCACAGGTGAGCAAACCCCAAAAGGTGTGGAGACAAACAGCCCCCATGAAGCACAGGTGAGCAAACCCCAAAAGGTGTGGAGCACAAACAGCCCCCATGAAGCACAGGTGAGCAAATCCCAAAAGGTGCGGAGACAAACAGCCCAATGGCCAGGGAGGGAACCAGGAATAATGGGAATAACAACAACAATAAACACCCTCAGTAAGTGCTGGCATTTCAATAACTGTAACTGAACGTGCAGGGCAGGGCATTTGTACTGGCATGGAAAATACAGTGATGGGGAAAGCACAGGATGAGTGTGGGGAGAGCTGGGAAACCACAACTGTCCTGAAGGGAATCTCAGAGAGCAGGGGAGGGGCTTTGGACAAGGGCCTGGAGGGACAGGACCCAGACTGGTTTGGGTGGGAAGGGACCTCAGAGCCCACCCAGTGCCACCCCTGCCTTGGGCAGGGACACCTCCCACTGTCCCAGCCTGGCCTTGGGCACTGCCAGGGATCCAGGGGCAGCCCCAGCTTCTCTGGGCACCCTGTGCCAGGGCCTGCCCACCCTGCCAGGGAACAATTCCTGCCCAATCTCCCATCCATCCCTGCCCTCTGGCACTGGGAAGCCATTCCCTGGCTCCTGTCCCTCCATGCCTTGTCCCCAGTCCCTCTCCAGCTCTCCTGGAGCCCCTTCAGGCCCTGCAAGGGGCTCTGAGCTCTCCCTGGATCCTTCTCCTCTCCAGGTGAGCACCCCCAGCTCTCCCAGCCTGGCTCCAGAGCAGAGGGGCTCCAGCCCTGCAGCAGCTCCGGGGCCTCCTCTGGGCTCTCTGCAGCAGCTCCAGGTCCCTGTGCTGTTGGAATGCCCAGGGCTGGGGCAGCTCTGCAGGTGGGCTCTCACCTCAGCACAGGGACAGAATCCCCCCTTTCCTGCTGGGGATCAGCCCAGGACAAGCCTCACCTGGGAATTCAAATCCCCCTCAGTCACAGCCTCAGCCCCCTCCCCTTTCACTCTTTAACAAACATTCATTTTGTATCACAGGAAGGTTCAGCTTGGAATTAGTTCCCAGAAAAAGCAGTGCCCAAAGCCACCAGTGTCTCCTCCCAGGACACAGCCTGTCCTTGGAAAGGTCTCTCCTGGTGCCCCCAGACACTGGGCCTGTCCCCTGACACCGAGTTTATAAATCACCCAAAACCCCAAACTCCTCCCTGCCCTCTGCCACAGCAGCAGCTTCTGAGGAACTTGCCCAGTGCCATTCCATCTGAATTCCTATCAAAGGGAAAAAAGGCAAAATATGATCCTGAATCTCCTGTAGCAACCAGGACTGGAGGCAGAACTGGGGCTGGTTTAAATCAGGGCTGGTTTAAACCAAGCCAGGCCTGTGAGGCTCCTTCCTCACCCTGGACATGCTCCCAGGCTGGCTCTGCAGCAGCTCCCACAGCAGGGATGTCCTTGTGGATCTGCCACTGATCCCAATCCCAATCCCACTGATCCCAGCCCCAGCCAGCTCCTCCTCCAGAGATCCAGGGCAACTCCCCCTGCAGTGCTGGCCCTGCCAGAGCCCACTGCAGCATCCCAGCTGTGCCAGAGCCTGAATCCTCCCCTCAGGGGCTCCCAGACAGGCTGAATTCCCAGGAGAGCCACCAGAGCTGGCTCAGCTGATGGCATTGACCAGGGGAGGTGTGGCTGCCCCTGGATCCCTGGCAGTGCCCAAGGCCAGGCTGGACACTGGGGTTTGGAGCAGCCTGGGACAGTGGGAGGTGTCCCTGCCATGGCAGGGGTGGCACTGGATGGGATTTAGGGTCCCTTCCCACCCAAACCATTCCAGGATTCTGGGATTATCCAGTGGAATGTTAAAGGCACCCTCTGTAAGAACCCTGTGACTCTGAGCATTGCAGCAGCCCCCGGGGATGCAATTCCAGCAGGGATGTGCGTTTTTATAAACTGCTGCCGTGCTGCTGAGCTCCTGGAGAGGGAGCCTGAGCCCGGCTCTGCTGTGCCCATCCCAGCTCCTCCCTCAGTCCCTGCCTGGCCCAGGGCAGCTCTGGGCTGTGCTGGGATCCTGGTGCTGCTGGGGTCCAGACCAGGCAGAGCTTGCAGGGCTGGGACAAAGGGGGGACAAAGAAAACCTTCATTTTCTGAGGCAGCTCCTCCTGACACGACCATTCCTGGGTTTAAATCCTGGATTTTTCAGTGTGAGCTGTGTAAGAATAACCAAACCCTCAGCCAAGCCTTAGAACTTGTCTCAACTAACATCAAGCCAGGACTAAACAGAAACTGCCCTGGGTTCTGCTGGCACAGAACCTGCTCTGAGCTTTGCGCTCTTTTATTTGTCCTCAAGCCTGGATTTCTGAGGGGCACACCCAGCTCCTGTCTGGTGGCAATAAGAAGCTGTCCCACCAGAACAGGATCAAAGCCTGGACACCACAAACAGAACAACTCTCTGGCACACTCAGTGCTGGGGACTGCCCTGGGTAAATCCCCTCCGTGGGGGAGAAGCAGAAACCAAATCCCACTGAAAAAAAAGCTGATTTGGAGAAAGGCAAGAGCAAAAGTGAGAAATGCCAAGCACAGCAAAGGACCTGCAGCTGCTGCTCAGAGAGCAGAGAGGGGCACAGCTCCTCAGGATCAGCAGAGCAAACCCTGCACGGAGAGGATGGGCCAGAACCTCCTCAAACTGGGCATGAGGAGATGGCTGGACAGAACCCTGAGCAGGAACTGCAGCTGCTTCCAGCCAGGAAATGAGAAACAGCTTTATGGAGTCACAGTTAGAGGGGGATGCAAACCAACTGTCCAAGCAAGACTGAGTTTAAAAAAAAAGTATTTTTGAGCAAGATTCAACAAAACACAATCCTTTTTAAACCACTACTGAGGCCCTAGGAGGTCCCAGCACAGTTTCACCCTAGGCCCAGCTCAGAACAGGGCTCCCAGTAGTGTGAGGAGGCTCCAGAGCAGGTGTGACACCTGAGCAGCAGCACAGGGACCCCTGGCCACCCTCAGAGAGCAGGTGTGACACCTGAGCAGCAGCACAGGGACCCCTGGCCACCCTCACCCCCTAGAGAGCAGGTGTGACACCTGAGCAGCAGCACAGGGACCCCTGGCCACCCTCACCCCCTGAGGGACACAGGCACAGCACTGGCCTGTCGTAGGCTGCCAGGATGAAGTTGAGCAGCAGCAAAGGGACCCCTGGCCACCCTCACTCTCTCAGGGACACAGGCACAGCACTGGCCTGTCGTAGGCTGCCAGGATGAAGTTGAGCAGCAGGCTGATGGACTGCTCCACGCTGATCTGGTGGGTGGAGGGCAGGCGCTTGTTGAGCTGGTAGTAGATGGAGGAGATGATGGTCTCCAGGCGGGACACGTTCAGCTCCGTGCTGTGCTCCAGGGTGTTGAGGCCGTTGTCTCGGAAGGCTTCGATCATGTTCCAGATATCCACGAGGTGAACTGCAAACAGAGGGGAAAACAATCACAACTCCTGCTCTGCAAGGCATGCGAGCCCTCTGGGATGGCACTGCTGGGGACAGGGCTGGCTCTCCTTGGGCAGGAACAGCCACTGAGAGACTCTGAGCTCTTCCTCACAGCTGGCAAAGGGACACAGCAGTGCCCAGATGGCCCAGGTGGCTTTGATTCCACCCTTCAGCACCTGGGTCTCTGTCAGGATCAGCTCCTGAAGGAGCAGAGCCCTCCCCCCTGAGCATGCAGGGTTTCAGCCACCAGCCAGGACTCCTCCCTGGCAGGGTGGGCAGGCCCTGGCACAGGGTGCCCAGAGAAGCTGGGGCTGCCCCTGGATCCCTGGCAGTGCCCAAGGCCAGGCTGGACACTGGGGCTGGGAGCACCTGGGACAGTGGGAGGTGTCCCTGCCCATGGCAGGGCTGACACTGGATGATTTTTAAGGTCCCTTCCCATTCAAACCATTCTGGGATCTGATGAAACCCTAAATCCACCACCAAGTGTTTACAGTAATTTTGAACACCCTCACGCTGACTCGTGGAGTACTGAAGGAGGAACTTGATGTTCCAGTTCAACTCTGAGTGCTTCCAGCTGATCCAGTTCCCAAACCCAGAGCACAATGTTTTATAAACACAGGTTTAGGGCTCCAAAGCGTTCCCCTGAATTTCCCTGCAGTATCTAAGGAGTGTTAACAACGTGCAGAAACCCTGATCCAAACCACAGTGAGTGATGTGCAGAACCACATTAAACAACATTTAGAAACGTTTCCAAGCTCCAAGGTTTGCAGGAGAGCAGAGAACACATCTAAGGATCAGCAGGCACCCAAACTGACCAGGATCCAGCAGCCAGAGCAGGGACACTGAGCTTCACTGCTGATCTCCCCTCAGAGGGGTCAGCACTCAGTGTGAGCTCAGGCCTTTCTTACATTAAACTTGGTTTATTTCTCACTTCAAACCCCCACAAGCACCAAAGCCAACCCCTGGAGCAGCCTGTGACCAGAGAGAGCCCAGAGCTGCATGGGCTGCACCCCATCCCCAGTGCAGGGATGGCAAAGGGCCCAGGGCTCGTGTGGGGCACCAGTGCCCTGTGCCGAGCTCTGGAATTCCTTTAAAACAGAGTTTGAACTCTAAACCTGCAACTACAGCCAGGAACTAAGGCTGTGGCCAGGCCTGAGCCATCCCCCAGCAAAGGGACCTGGGGATGGCCACCACAGCCCAGGGACACAGCAGGGACACAGCAGGGACACAGCAGGGACACAGCAGGGACACAGCAGGGACACGTGTCCTCCTGGCCACCTCAGCCCTTCTGCTGGCCTGCTCCTTCTCCTGGCCTCCTCTTCCTCCTCAGCCCTTCTGCTGGCCTCCTCATCCTCTTCCTCAGCCCTTCTGGCCTCCTCCTCCTCTTCCTCAGCCCTTCTCCTGGCCTCCTCCTCCTCCCCAGCCCACGCAGCAGCTCCTGTCCCTGGGATTAGGGATCTCCTCCCACGTTATCCTGCTGGGCTCTTGGCTGTGTCCAGCTCAGCACGGGCAGAGCACAAAGTGCATCCTGCTCACGTGGGATTCACCTGGGATCCACCTGGGAGCTGTCCAAGGTCAGAGCCCACAGCAGAGAGGGGGAGAACCTGCACTGCCCAGAGCTGTCCATGGTCACTGATGTCACACGTGTCCCCACACCACAGCTCCAGGCAGGGACTGTCCCTGTGCTCACTGGGGGTGCTCTGGGGATCCCTGTGAGGAACAGCCCCTCACACAGCTTGGGACCATCTGCACCCAGCTCTGAGGGCAACAAAACACCACAGCTGCCCTTGGACTTCACATTTCCTAACCATTACAGAACAAACTGAGGATATTACGGAGCATGGGGCAGGGAGCTCTGCTTCTCTTTAATTATATATTTAATTATTTATGAAAGCTCTGTTTAAACACCAGCTGCCAGGCCCTGCTCAGTGCTTTCCCTGCACTCAGAGGGGCTGTGTGCAGTGTTTGCAGCAGCCATGCAGGGGCTGAGGCTGGCACCACTCACGGTTGCACCTCTTCTGCACGAAGCGCAGCTTGCAGGCCGTTCTGTACGTGGAGAGCCGGATCACATCGAAGTTCTGGGCCCCTGCAACAAACCACAGGTTTGGGGGTTGATTCCCTCTGAAACACCCAGTTCATCTCATGTCCTAGAGAGGAGGACTTGGAAAAAGGCTCCAGTGTCTCCTCACACACATCCCCACCCACAGCAGGAAAGGGAGGATTCTGCCCCTGTGCTGAGGTGAGAGCCCACCTGCAGAGCTGCCCCAGCCCTGGGCATTCCAACAGCACAGGGACCTGGAGCTGCTGCAGAGAGCCCAGAGGAGGCCCCGGAGCTGCTGCAGGGCTGGAGCCCCTCTGCTCTGGAGCCAGGCTGGGAGAGCTGGGGGTGCTCACCTGGAGAGGAGAAGGATCCAGGGAGAGCTCAGAGCCCCTTGCAGGGCCTGAAGGGGCTCCAGGAGAGCTGGAGAGGGACTGGGGACAAGGCCTGGAGGGACAGGAGCCAGGGAATGGCTTCCCAGTGCCAGAGGGCAGGGATGGATGGGAGATGGGGCAGGAATTGTTCCCTGGCAGGGTGGGCAGGCCCTGGCACAGGGTGCCCAGAGAAGCTGGGGCTGCCCCTGGATCCCTGGCAGTGCCCAAGGCCAGGCTGGACACTGGGGCTGGGAGCAGCCTGGGACAGTGGGAGGTGTCCCTGCCATGGCAGGGGTGGCACTGGATGAGCTTTGAGGTCCTTTCCCACCCAGAGCACTCCATAATTCCATAAGAATGTGACTCTGGAAAAAACCAGTATAAATATGTAGTTTTAAGTCATACATTCCTCAGTCTGTAGCTGGAATTAAGGACATGCTGGCCTAGTGCAGGAATTCCCTTCAGCCCTGAGTCCTTGCAGGACAGCAGGAGAAGGTCATGACATAAAAACACAAATTCTTTTCCAGAGGACAATCCTGCTCAAATCACCCCCAAACCATTTCTGGAGTCACACCAGCACTGCAGGGCCATTTTTTATCTCTTTTAATGCCAAAGGTGCTCTGTCTGTGGTCATTATTTATTTAAATAGCTGTCCACAAACTTTAGGTATCGTTACAGATGAGAGATGTGACCATTCCCTAAGGAAGGAACTTCCCAGGCAGCTGTGACTCCCCTTGGGCATCCTCCTCCCAGTGGAGCACCCTGGATGCTGGGACAGGATGGGGATGACCTGGTGCAGCTGTCCCAGGGAAGCTCTCAGTGCACAACAAATGACATTATGTCTCCAGATTCCCTACTTACTCATTTCCATGAACAGCTGCCTCTTCTCTGCCATGGTCCTCCTCCTCTTCCCACTCTCCTCAATCATTCTGCAGACAGAAATTGCAAACACTGTTTGTGTCAGGTTTCCTCCTACAAGAGCAGCTTGCTGTCAACACCAGGATTCTGTCCCTCGCTGGGAACAGCCTGGTTCTGGTTGGGGACAGGGAATTCCAGCACACACACAGACACCTCTCATCATTATCCCACTCCACACACACACACCCCCCAGGCTCGTTAGCACCTTCCAAGGTGGGGCACAGCACGGGAAATGGTAATTGTGAACTTTAATTGCTTTATTTGACAAGCTCAGAGCTGCATTAACACGTGTAGAAATGTCCATTAAATAATTCCTTTGTTTGCAAAACACAGAGCAAGCCAGGGCTCCCAGGAGCAGCTGAGCCAGAAAGGGGAGATGGTGCAGGTTAGGGAGTTTGGGGGTCAGGAAGAACCAGCTCACCCCATTCCTTTCCCTGGCTGACAATTCCCCCTCCTCCCTGCAGGATCACAGAATCCATTAGCTTGGAAAAGACCTCCCAGGATTTGCGGGGTGTTGGGTTTGGGGTGTGGGGGAATGTTGGCTTTAAACAAAATTTGTTAAAATTCATTTAACTTTGAACCCCAAAGCCTGAGGTCAAATGGGATTTGTCAGGCAAGTCAAGAACTTCAAATTAATTTAGTTGGAAATAAGAACTGTTTGGTGACAAAGGCTTCCCTTTCCTAGGAAAACAGCCTAAAGGAGTGACAGCATCAGGGAGGAGCTTGTACCCCCCCGGTAAGGGGGCACAGGGACAATTCAGCAGCTCTCAGGGCTTATTTCATTATTCAGTCCTAAAAGATACCAAATGTCAGTCCACTGCAGCACAAAAGGCAAGTTAATTCAGCATCAGTGTGAAATTTAACTTATAATTCAATTAATCACCACATTATTCTTTGATTACCAAATTCACCCACTTAAAAACCATTAAATATAGGTTTGATATGTCCAAACCCAAAAAAAAAGACACAAATTCCAAACAATTCTCCAGCAGCTCCATGCAGATCTACGGGAGGCAGCAGGCTCAGCCTCAGCCCAGGCTGCAGCAGCCTCAGATGTCACCAGGAGCAGCAGCACAGTCGTGCCTTGGCACTGGCACAGCCCCTGAGGAGCAGGGCCCTGGCAGAGCTCCGGCTGCTCCCGAGCTCCTGCTGGGATCCCACGGCCTGGAACCCACCACAGCCTTTTCCCTTTCCAAAGGGAAAACGAGCACAAGCTGAAAATACACTCTGTTTCCTGGGTTTTCCTGCTTTAGAAAGTCACAGACACAGCACCAATGCACTGCTGTGTCTTTATGATATTATTTGTACAGGAAAAAGCCTCAGTGGCCTTTTTTAAAAGTTGGAGGGTTTGGGCACGAGAGCTTCCAATCCCATCTCATTCCCCACAAAGCACCCACCAGTGCCATGACTGCCACCCCTTTCCCTAGAGATTCCTCATCCATGGAATCCCAGAATGGTTTGGGTGGGAAGGGACCTCAAAGCCCATCCAGTGCCACCCCTGCCATGGGCAGGGACACCTCCCACTGTCCCAGGCTGCTCCAGCCTGGCCTTGGGCACTGCCAGGGATCCAGGGGCAGCCCCAGCTGCTGTGCTCAGCCTGGCACAGAGAGGCCCCTGCATGTGCCAGGACAGGAGTTCCAGGGGTCATTCCAGTGCCTGGACACAGCACCCAACAGTGCCAGACAGAATTCCCAGACAAACAGGTCAGAGTGACCGAGACAGACACAGTGACATTTCAGAGGAGCTGAGTGTCACCCTCTGTGCCTCCTGCAAGGAAATGGAGTGACTGAGCTCTCCCAAGCTGCCCCTGAAATGAGACCTGAATGAGGGATCTGCTCTCTCCATGATCTCAGAATCCTCCAGTAGGAAAAGAACTCCCAGCCCATCCAGTCCCAGCTGTGCCTGATCCCCACCTTGTCCCCAGCCCAGAGCACTCAGTGCCACCTCCAGGCCTTCCTTGCACACCTCCAGGGATGGGCACTCCAAAGCTCCCTGGGCAGCCCCTGCCAAGGCCTGAGCCCCCTTTCCAGGCACAAATTCCTCCTGATGTCCAACCTGAGCCTGTCCTGGCCCAGCCTGAGGCCATTGCCCCTTGTCCTGTCCCTGTTCCCTGGGAGCAGAGCCCGACCCCCCCTGGCTGTTCCCTCCTGTCAGGGACTGTGCAGAGCCACAAGGTGCCCCCAGAGCCTCCTGTTCTCCAGGCTGAGCCCCTTTCCCAGCTCCCTCAGCCTCTCCTGCTGCTCCAGCCCCTTCCCATCACCTCCTCCCAGTGCAGCCTCAGCATCTCCTCCACTCCTGCCTGTTTCAGAAGGAGAAGCAGGTTTGTACTGTTCCCTGGTGGAACAGCTCAGCCCTGGAGCTGCTCTCCAAACCCATCAAAGGTTCTGTTTGGACTCACAGGCTGACCCTGCTGCTTTCCTGCTCCAGCCTGAGAGGGGGAAGGAAACACCTTGGGAATGACCAGTCTGGGCAGGGCCACACACTCTGAACAGAGCAGAGAGAGGATCAGGGAATGCAAACACAGAATTGCTCAGGCTGGAAAAGCCCTGGGAGCCCATGGAGTCCAACCATCCCCAGCACCACCAGGGCCACCACTGCTCCATGTCCCCAAGTGCCACATCCACAGAGCTTTTAAACCCCTCCTGGGATGGAGACTCCACCCCTGCCCTGGGCAGCTGTGCCAGGGATGGACAGCCCTTTCCAGGAAGGAATTGTTCCCAAAATCCAACCTGAGCCTGCCCTGGCCCAGCCTGAGGCCATTGCCCCTTGTGCTGTCCCTGTTCCCTGGGAGCAGAGCCCAACTCCCACATCACTGCCAGGTATTTGGAGAGGTGGTGGAAATCAGGTTCTATCAGAAGAATTGACAAACCTGTTTTTAATCCCTGAGCCATCAGCCACAGGAGGATCCCTCGGTGTGAGGCTGGGAAGAAGGAAGATGGGGAGTCCTTCTCAAGTTCAAAACAGGAATGAACGAAACCCACAAGAACTGCAACTATGTTTGGGATGCAAATTACAGAGCTCAGCTCCCGAAACAGGGAAGGGAAACAGCAGCTTGGCCTGAGCTGGTTTGGTTTGTTGGGCTGGCTTCTTTGAAGGGCGTGGGGAGCTGGGTTTGGGTTTTGGTGGGGATTTTTTGGGTGGGTTTTGTTTGTTTGTTTGCTGGTTCCTTCTTTTTTGAACATTTGTGGCACAATCCGTGAGCAAAGTGCCAGGAAACACAACATGGGCTGGAATGATGTGGCAGCCAGGGATTCCTGAGGTGGCTGCTCACATTCCATGGGCACATGCAGTGGAAACCACTCAAACACAGAATCCCAGGATGGGCTGGCTTGGAGGAACATCAAAGCCCATGCAGTGCCACCCCTGCCGTGGGCAGGGACAGCTCCCACTGTCCCAGGTGGCTCCATCCAACCTGGTCTTGGGCACTGCCAGGATATGAAGTCCAGTTATTGGGAATTCCTTATTGGAAATATTGTTCAACTGAAACCAGAACACTCTGCAGTACCTTGGAACATCGCAGCTGAGTGTGTTTGATGTAAACTTCCGACACTTTACCATCGTTTCCCTTCATCCTTTCACCTTCCCCCCCTTTCAGCAGGCACAACACCTGCATGGCCTCAGGAGCACCCTCTGACAGAGCCAACAGAAAAGCCAATTTACCAATTCCACACTGATTAACGTGGGAAATTCTCCACTCAGCCACCATCCAAAACATCTTTAATAAACTCACATTTTCTTTGTTTCCCTTCTTTGCTACCTTTTTTCTCTCCCAGTTTCTCTCCCACTGCTCCAGGCCAGGGCTGTGCCTGCCAGAGCTCTGCCCAGCCCCAGCTCAGGTGGGATTTGCACCCCCCTGGCTGCAGGGAGCCCCTGGGAGGCCACAGAGAGCCCTGGCTGTGCCCTGCTGGCTGTGCCCTGCCCTGCCCTGCCAGCCTCCCTGCAGCTGCTCCCAGCTTCAGGCCAATACTACAGGACCTTGCTTAGCAGGTTTCGCTCTTCTTGGAGCTCATCAGCTGTAGGTAACGGCCCAAGGACAGCTCCACAGGCACAGCTCTGTGCTCAGAAAATCGCTTTGGCAGCCAGACGTTTGTTTTGTTTGAAGTTAATCCTGGTTTATTCTCTATTTCCACCTTTCAGGAACACTCCAGAGCACATTCTGACCTGTAGGGTTTGATGAGCATTTGCAGGCTTTGCACTGAGCCTCGGCCTCGTCGGCCAAAGGCAGGAACAGAGAAGGAAAAGTTCATTTCCCAGTTATGAAATCTGGCTTGGTTCAGGTTCTTGGTGGTGCATGCCATTAGCAGGAATAATGTCTGATGTCACTGATTAAACTGCAGCTGCTGCATGAGGATAAATCTGTGCCCATACCTATTTATGGTCAGAAAGAACTTGTGATGAAAATAAAGCAGAAAAGCAGTCTGGGGCACGGGCTGACCTGAGCTGTGCTCGACACAGGGACAGAGGCTCAGTGACTTTCTGCAGCTTCTCTGATCTGAAGAACAACTGCTCCTGATGCTTCAAGGAAAAACTTTCCTCCTTTGTCAGTTCATTCACTCTTAACAATGTGGTTTTAATCTATACCATGAGTGGGATGAAGATATTGAATAAAAATGGAGGGCATACCTGTGCAGAAAAACTCACTGGTGTCCATCTGCCTTGGCACTTCCTTGCTTTGGGCTTCTCAACTCGTCTGGCTTCAACTGGCATTTGACTGGGATCATTTAAAATCATTTCTGAACTGTCATAAATGTTTTGCTAAAGTATAAAATTAGATTTACTTATGATATAAAGGTGCTTTTATTTGTTCATCTCAGATTTCAATGAAAACACGAAGTATTTTTCCTTTTCTTTCCTAATTTGAACAAGGATCCCACAATGACTGATTTAATCCCCTCCTCTCCCTCAGATATCCAAAATATCTGATGCTCTTACTCATTTCTTTGTTCTCCACCCTCTCCTGGTTCATATTCTGAACCCTTTTCCTCAGCAGTCAAACACAATTAATCAAAAACGCTCCTTTGTTCCCCTGTGCCTTTTCCTGGGAAGAGGAGTAACCTAGAAGTGATTTCAGGGGGACACAGCTGACCCCTGGAAGAGGAAAGATAAACCTTTCATACTTGTTCAGACTGGCAAGATCTTCTAAAGCACGTTTTAACCATTTCTGACAATTCTTCTAATTTATCTTGAACATTTTAAACTCTGTTCCCATCGTTTACAGGATAACTAACTGAAGCAAACGCAACTGTGCACAAAAGTGTGAGAAATACCCTAAAATGTTATTTCTGCATGTCCAGCAAGTACAGGAGCACCTTTGGGAACCATAATGCACCTTCCAGCAGCAGCCTCCCCAAACCCCAAAGGGTTGGATCTCTCACTGATGTTTTTCCGTGTCCTGGCCTCAGATGATTGTGCAAGATCTTCACAAACCAAAACTGACTCCAGCCTAGGAGAGTGCAAGGAAAAACCCACTTGGCTAAGAGCCAGGAAAGGGACTCTAATTTCTCAGTGATTATAACTCTGCAGTGAAATTCTAAACAAATCAATGGTTCCTTTTCTTTCCTCCATAAATCCAGTGGATCCAAAGCTGCTCTGCAAGATTCTGCAAAAACCTGCCCAACTAATGCAGGAAAACTCATTAAAAATGAACAGGCAGTCCAGTAGTGTAGGAAAAAAAAATAGTACTGAAACATGAAGCTTTCCCTCCTCCACACTCTGTCTTTCCTGCTGGAACTGTGAGGTTTTTCCAAGGCACAAGAAGCCATCTGCTTTGCTCATGCAGGACACGGCGTGTGGCAGCACAGCCCCAGAGAGCCTCCAGTTACTGGGGTGGAAAATCACTGATGGACAGGGACACTCCTGGGCCCAGGGAGAGCTGGGGATGGAGGCACATCCACCTGGGAATGGCACCAGGGGGCTCAGAGTTGGGTCAGGCCTGCCCAGCACCTTCATGGATGGGCTGAGTGAGGGCATGGAGGGCACCACCCTCGGGCAGCTCATGGACAGCCCCAGGACAGGGCTGGGATGTGGAGCTGCTGCAGGCAGGAAGCTCCAGAGGGACCAGGACAGGCTGGACCCATGGGCTGGGGCCAGGGGGGTGAGGGTCAGCAAGGCCCAGAGCTGGGAACTGCACTGGGGTCACACCAAGCCCACGGAGGGCTCCAGGATGGGAAGGGAACAGAGCTGGGGAAGGGGCTGGAGCAGCAGGAGTGGCTGAGGGAGCTGGGAAAGGGGCTCAGCCTGGAGAACAGGAGGCTCTGGGGGGACCTTGTGGCTCTGCACAAGTCCCTGACAGGAGGGGGCAGCCAGGGGGGGTCGGGCTCTGCTCCCAGGGAACAGGGACAGGACAAGGGGCAATGGCCTCAGGCTGGGCCAGGGCAGGCTCAGGTTGGACATCAGCAGGAATTTGTGCCTGGAAAGGGGGCTCAGGCCTTGGCAGGAGCTGCCCAGGGAGCTTTGGAGTGCCCATCCCTGGAGGTGTGCAGGGAATTCCTGGAGGTGGCACTGAGTGCTCTGGGCTGGGGACAAGGTGGGGATCAGGCACAGCTGGGACTTAGAGGACTTTTACAACCGAAATGATTCTGTGATTCCATGAAAACCCCCTGGCCTAAGCCCCAGGGTGAGCCCAAAATCCTCACCTGGCCAGCTGGTCACAAGCTGATAAAGATTGTACTGGACTCAAGTAAAACAAATACGGAACAAGCAACAATATTTAATCAGAGGTTTCTTTGAATGCCTTCCAAAACTTTGAACACTGTTTGAAAAAGAAGCTCCAGGTTCCCTCCAGACAAAACAGAACAAATTCAAATCCAGGAGAGTTCCAAATCACCTGAGTTTCTGTCACTTCTCATCTGTGAGTGTCAGCTGAGAGCCAGAACAGAGAGAAATCCCAGCCCTGAGGAAGTGATGGTGAGGGTGACAGTGGCACTGGAGGTTATTTGAAGGTGTTATTTTCAGCTCACAGCTCTGTATCTCCATTTGCAGCCCCCAGGGGATCACTGAGCTGGGCCCAGGAGCTCTGCAGGCTCTGAAGGACACACGAGTGTCTCAGCACAGATCCTGGCACAGGCAGCTCTGTTCTCCAGCAGGCACAGCCAGGGTGCAGAGCAGGCAGGACACTCAGTGCCACAACACCCAAGCGCTCTCCTGGAGCACCCAGAGAGCCAAACTCTCATCTTCCTTTACTGCCCCAAAGCCTGAGGAGCAGGAATGGGTTTTTACAACCTGCCTGTTGGTCTGGAGACTGAAGTTAATGTCTGTGTGTGAGATTTACCATGAGCCTGCAAACAAGAGCAAAGCCAGCAGCTGAAATTGTGTCCTTAAAATAAAGCAGTGCTCCTGTTGGACAAGATAAATGAAATATTACGGAGGATTTTTGAGCACGAGGAAGTTGGAAACAGCCTAATTCAGAGCTCACCCCTCCCTCTCAGGAAGGGAAGACTCTTCTGTACCAGTGGAGGGGATTTCTGAGCTTCCAAGTGAAGCTGGCAAACCCCTCCCTCTCCCTCGCAGCCCGCAGGCCCCAGCAGTGCTCACAGAGCTCAGCGAGGAGCGTGGAGCTGCCCCTGCAGCCGAGTGCAATATTCATTATCAGAACGGTCCTGAGCTGCACTCCTGCCCTTTGCCCCATGAACCCAGCCTGGCAGATGGAGCAGGAGCAGGTCCCACACACCTGGCAGCACTGCAGGAGCCAGGGCAGCCCCAGCAGAGCTCAGAGCTCGCTCAGAGCTCCCCTGGCACACCTGGGCAGGAGGGAAATTCCAGTCGGGGCAGTGGGAAACACCTGGAAACAGGAACTGCCTTCCCCACCACAACTGCACTCAGGATAAAACAGCTTAATTCATTAACTTCACCTCCTACATTAACTTACAATGTGAAATCTGCCTCAGCAGCTTCACAAGCCTGAACTAAAATAATTTCAAGCTTGTGAAGTGTTGGATATTATTGAAAGGGTGTAGGAGCAGAGTCAGGAAATGCCATTAATCTGCACTGAAACGTCTCTGTGCCACTGCCCCAGGCACTGGGAACTGAACACCCACACAGGCCTGGGAACTTGAATTTTGTCTGAGCTGCCAGACACACACAACACCTTCTTCAAAAGCCTGGCTGCACCCAAACTACTCCTCACTGCTCCACCTGGGGTCACAAGCAAAGGGGTTTTTTCTATAAGAACAAAATAAGCCAGAAGTAAATGTCAAAGTGATGACACTTATCATTGCCTTCTGAAAAATTAAGAGGTTTTACCCCTTAGTTCTGCCACTTTCTCTTTTAAAGAATAAATTTTTAAAAAATTATTTAGGGCCTGAGGTCGCTCCCTGTTTGCTTTATGCCAGAACACCCCTTTGCTTTATCACCTCCTAAATCACAGAACCGTTGAGGCTCTTGGTCCCCCAAAACCACTGAGTGCAACCTTTGGCCTAAATAAAGTTAAAAGTTGCACTGACAAAGAGTGAGGAACGCCTCACCTTGCAGTGAGTCAGTGACTACTGAAGTTACCACGATTTTAAGTGTTCTGTAACCACAACACTTCCTTTGGACATCCAACCCTTTTAAAATCTAGTGATGAACTGGCACCTGCTGTCATCATTCCGTTTATTTCCACAGAAACACCTGGTCTCCTTCTGTTTCCTCCAGATCTAGGCTGCCTAAAACTCTTCATTACATAATAATTAATAAATCTGTATTACTTAAGCACAGCTGAGAAGTTAAAACACTTCAATCCCTAAAGCCCACAGGACTGGGAAAGGCCCATGAAACTATTTAAATTCAGGCACAGTTCAGCAGTAGAAATCTGTTTAAACACTAAACCAGAAACAACAAAAATCACGGTTACTTCTCGCTGGTACCAAGGGGAAAACAATTAACCTAATAAAAATATTATGCATTCAAATCCTTATCACCTGAATCACCTTATCTGAATCCCTCTTTAGGCTCTCCAAAGCTCCCCCAGAGCGGCCCACGCAGCCAGGCTGAGCCTGGAGCTCACCGTGGCACCAACCCAGCCCTGCCTTGCTTTCAACTCCCAGACGTGGCTCCTTCCCTCTCCAAAACCTGCAGCAGCTTCCACAACACCCAAGTGATAACATCCACACTGGTTTAAAGGACTGCACAGCTGATAACATCCACCCAGGGCTGCACAGGACTGGCAATCCCCACTCCCACACCGCCTGTGCTGTGTGTGATCTAACTCAGCTGGTGGAAATGCTGCTTTTTTGCCTTTTTCTGGCATTATGGCTCCTTGCTGAATCTCCTCTCCACGCAGCATTCCCTAAAACATGCACTGCTGGTGGCTCCTGGATAAACCAGAGGCCTGGCTGCATCAGCTGCAACACAGCCAACAAATAAAGCCATCTGCTGTTCCAAGAAGCCCCAGCCTGCTCCAAACCCGGGGAGTTTGGGACAATGCTGGCAGGGCTGCTGCATCACCACCACAGCAACTGCAGGGAACAATGAGGGTGTCCCAGGGAGCTCACAGGAGGCCCTGGATGTGTCCCCTTGAATAGGGGATTCTGGAACTGTCAGGAACCAACTCTGGCAGCCCAGCCCAGGAGCTGCTCCCTTGGGACACACCAGGAGCAGATCTGGGATGTCCCAAACAGCCCCAGCACAAGACAAGAACCCTGGGTATGATGGTGGGAACAAGCAGAAACCCAAAGAGCATTTAACAGGATAATAAAGGCAAGGAACAGGCCTAAGGCAGACACCTCTGGGGCAGCACCCTGCACACAGGGAAGCATTTAAGGGTCAAAGGAAACCTGGAACTGAAACTTCTGACCTTCTGGAGCACTGGACCAGGCACCTGGAATGGTTTGTTACCGGGCAGCTGCAGCAGACAGAGCAGAGAATGAGCAAAGGTTTGGGTGGGAAGGGACCTTAAAGCTCATCCAGTGCTACTTCTGGATCCCTGGCAGTGCCCAAAGCCAGGCTGGGAGCAGCCTGGCATAGTGGAAGGTGTCCCTGTCCATGGCAGGGGGAGTGGAATTAAATGTTGTTTAAAGTTCTTTCCCACCCGAAGCATTCCACAGTCCTATGATTCACCTTCCCCGGCGAAGGGATGTGTTGCACAACAAACACAATTCTGGAGGAATTCCATCACTTCACATGTCCAACATGTAACAGAGAATGCAGAAATCACTGCTCCACAACACAAGTTCGTCATAAATGAAAAACGTCAGTACTGGTTTAATGAGTGTAAGAAACAGGCAACAGAACAGACAAAACACAAGGTTTCAGGGTCAACACCACAGTCAGTCCCAACAGATCCCGTTACCTGAATCACACCGAGAAGTCTCTCAGGGCAACTTCCACTTTCCTGGGCTCACTTCCTTCCTCAGACATTTAAACGACAACCTAAAAAGATGGGAAAAACACCAAGTGAGCTTTTGCTCCAAGAAAGCAGCGGTTTTCCTCAGAAAAATTACAACGCCTTATTTCAGAGCCGCAACACGGTGCTGCTTCTGCCCTGGCTGTGGCTCCCGTTAATTCCAAAGCAATGGAGCCTGAATATTCCGGGTCTCCGGTTAATTCCAAAGCAATGGAGCCTGCACGTTCCGTGTCTCCCGTTAACTCCAAAGCAACGGAGCCTGCACGTTCCGGGTCCAAAGCACTAGAGCCTACACGCTGCGGGCATCCCGTTAATTGCAAAGCAACGGAGCCTGCACATTTCTGGCCCAAACCAACGGAGCCCGCACACTCCGGGTCCCTGCCAGCAGCCGTCCTGCGGCCGGAGGGAACGCCGGAGCACGGCCAAGCCAGCGGCCCCCCGCCCAGCCCGGTGACCCGGGCCCCGCCGCTCTGGCCCGTACCTGTGTGTGTATCGCTGTCCCTGTGCCGGTGCTGCCGCTGCTCCCGAGGCAGCCGGGCCCCCTCAGCCGCCTCAGCCTCAGCCGCCGCCGCACTCCAACGGTCCCGGCCGCCGCCGCGCGGCGCCCCTCAGCCAATCAGGGCCCGCCCCCGCCGGGGGCGCGCGGCCCCCCGCCAATCCGCGCCCGCCCGGCCCCGCCCGCTCGCGCCCTTCAGCCAATCGGCGGCCGGCGCCGCCTGGCGCGCTCCCGCCCCCGCCGCGGCGCGCGCGCGCCGCGCGGCGCTCACCCCGGGGCGCGGCGGGACCGCGCAGGCGCGGCGCGAGACGCCGAGGGGGCGGCCCCGCCCCCGGCCCGCCCTCAGGGGCTGGGGCCGCCTGAGGGGAGCGGGGCCGGCCGAGGGAGGGGCCGCAGGAGCGGCGCCGGGGGCTCCGACAGCCGCGGTGTCCCCTCACAGCCATCCCCTCAGCAGCATGTCAGCCATCGCTCACAGCCATCCCCTCAGCAGCATGTCAGCCGTCGCTCACAGCCATCCCCTCAGCAGCATGTCAGCCATCGCTCACAGCCATCCCCTCGGCAGCATGTCAGCCACGGCCGTCCCTCAGCACCATCTCCTCAGAATCGTGTCAGTCATGGACATCCCCTCACAGCCATCTCTCAGCACCCTGTCATGTCTGCCATGGTGTCCCCTCACAGCCATCCCCTCACAGCCATCCCCTCACAGCCATCCCTCAGCACCGTGTCTGCCATGGTGTCCCCTCACAGCCATCCCCTCACAGCCATCCCCTCACAGCCATCCCTCAGCACCGTGTCTGCCATGGCTGTCCCCTCACAGCCATCCCCTCACAGCCATCCCTCAGCACCGTGTCTGCCATGGCTGTCCCCTCACAGCCATCCCCTCACAGCCATCCCTCAGCACCGTGTCTGCCATGGCTGTCCCCTCAGCACGATCCCCTCACAGCCATCCCCTCACAGCCATCCCCTCACAGCCATCCCCTCAGCACCGTGTCTGCCATGGCTGTCCCCTCACAGCCATCCCCTCACAGCCATCCCTCAGCACCGTCTCAGCCACAACCATTGCCTCACAGCTGTGGACAGCAACCGTCCTTCAGAACAATCCCCTCACAGCTGTGAGTGACTGCCGGCCCCTCGGCATCCAGCCACAGCCATTGCTGGGCTCTATCCCCTCAGCACCGAGGGCTGGAGCCCCTCTGCTCTGGAGCCAGGCTGGGAGAGCTGGGGGTGCTCACCTGGAGAGGAGAAGGATCCAGGGAGAGCTCAGAGCCCCTTGCAGGGCCTGAAGGGGCTCCAGGAGAGCTGCAGAGGGACTGGGGACAAGGGACAGAGGGACAGGAGCCAGGGAATGGCTTCCCAGTGCCAGAGGGCAGGGATGGATGGGAGATTGGGCAGGAATTGTTCCCTGGCAGGGTGGGCAGGCCCTGGCACAGGGTGCCCAGAGAAGCTGGGGCTGCCCCTGGATCCCTGGCAGTGCCCAAGGCCAGGCTGGACACTGGGGCTGGGAGCAGCCTGGGACAGTGGGAGGTGTCCCTGCCATGGCAGGGGTGGCACTGGATGAGTTTGAGCTCCCTTCTCACCCAAACCATTCCACGGATCTGTGTTTCTATGGGCTGGGAGAGTAAGGACTGTGTCCCTGCAGGATGTGTCTGTCCCCTGTTCCCGGGGGAGGCTGCTCACAGCTCCTGCCGTGTCCCAGGGCTCCCCTGCCACAGCGACAGCGCCTGTGTCCCCTTCTCCATGGTGAGACATTCCAGGTGGATACCAGCATTCCATGGGCACCGGGGCTGTCACAGCTCGCCTCGCTGGCAGCCACCAGCAGTACCATCAGTGTTCCCTGAGCAGGATCCATCTGAGTTCCCTGAGCAGGATCCAGCAGTGTTCCCTGAGCAGGATCCGGCAGCACGGGCTCCGTTCCAGGCTCCTCTCCCTGGGCAAACGCCCCAGCTCCTCCTGCCCAGCGCTGTCCGTGCCTGCAGGATTGGAGAATTCCCACACGGAGCGTGGAGAGCAGGGACCACTCACGGTTCGCACCAGGGGGAGGGAGAGCTTTGTCAGGAAATAGGAAATGAGAGGGAAAGCGCTGCTGAGACGCTGGGCTGTGCCGGTCCCAGAATCACAGAATCACAGAATCCTCACTCCGAGCTCTCTGTGCCACTGGCAGCGCTCGGGCTGTGCCGGTCACAGAATCACAGAATCACAGAATCCTCACTCCGAGCTCTCCGTGCCACTGGCAGCGCTCGGGCTGTGCCGGTCACAGAATCACAGAATCACAGAATCACAGAATCCTCACTCCGAGCTCTCCGTGCCACTGGCAGCGCTCGGGCTGTCCCCGAATGCCGCAGCCAAGCCCACGGGTGGCAGTGGCATCAAATGAAGGAGGTGATTCCTGCTGGCTGCATTTCCATCCCAAACGCAGCAGCAGCAGCCAGAGCAGCAGTAGGGAACGCCGTGTGCCGTAGTGAGGAGTGCTGGAAGCTGGAACGACACCAGATGGTGCCGTGGCTTCAGTTTTTTCTTTATTCCTCTGACTCGGGGAGTTGAGGCTTTTCCCCTCCTCTGCAGGCTGTGCCCATCCTCCTTCTTGCCAAAGCTCCCAGGGGAATTGGGCCTGGCTGGGAAAGAAGGGTTTTACTTACTGAACAATGAGATAGAGCCATTAATTAGTCACACGGATTAAAAAGGAGAATAAATTAAAGTCTAGTGATGCCACCTGAGGGCCGGGCTGGATTATTCCCGCTGGCAGGTTTCCAGCCCCTTCCGTACTTACTTAAAATACAGAATTGTTGATACTTCTGATGTATTCAGGGAAAAGAAATCCCAGGCTCTTGCACATTCCTCGGTGCTGGTGATTTCACCGAGTAGTTAAGTGCATTCAGGGTTTTCCTGTCAGCAGTCAGGTGAGTTGGTTGCCATGAATCCCTCCATTTGAGGGAAACCCAGTTCCTCTCACTTTGCTATGGGTTTCTTCCTGTTTCTTTGTCTCTCTGTATACATCCCAGTGAGGATGTGTGTCCCCAGGGATTGCTCCTGGGCTGGTTTGAATGCCCAGGAATCACCTCAGTGACCTGAAGGTACCTTTGATCCACACCCTCAGCACCTTCTGATTTCAGGGTGACTTTGGCACAGCCTGTGACAGGCCTGGGGCTGGCAGTGGCCTGGATGTCCCTTGGAGGGCTCATCCTTGGGACAGCTCTGGACACCAGAGTAAAACCTGTGTCCACGGGGCTGGAGGCAGCACCCATCCCATCGGGACAGGTACATCCCACCCACTGGGAACACACCTGGAGGAGGCTGTGGCAGCTGCAGCACCTTCATTGCCTGTGGGATCACATCCCTGGGATCAAGGAGCCCAGAGGTGAAACTCAGCCCAGCTTTTCCACTGTAAAATAAATCCATAATGCAGCATCGGAGAAGCCTGAACTGAAAGGGACAGGATCCCAGGAACACTCATGGATTGGATGGGATAAATGTCATTTGGGAGTCACCTGAGCCAGAAGGGCATCGCAGAGCAGGGCACGGGGCTGCTGCAGCCAGCTCTGGGTTCCAGTGAGCTCCCACCCTCCCTCAGCAGGGAATTGTGCTCCCTGCGTGGGTGCAGCCCACGCCAGGCACTCCAGGGGCCGTGGGTCTCCTCCAAATGAGCACCCACACGCGCAGGATTGGCTGCTGGGCCAAGGAAGGGCTCCAGGAGCAGCTGGGATTTGCAGCATTGGAGCTGTGCCTGCTCAGACCCCTGAGCTGCTCTCAGTGGGACCCCGCTCCCGATGGGAATTCACCCAGTGCTCAGAGTGCAAGGGTGGATCAGCCTCTGTGGGGAGATTTGCACCAAAAGCCCTGCGGAGTGAAGAAACCCCGTTTGCTGGAGTTCCCTTGAAAGCACCTGCGCAGGTTTGGTGTCTGAATCCCCCACAAGCACCGCGAGAGGCTCCTGCAGGGCGGTGTCGGGCAAAGCTCGGATTCCATCAGCTGGGAGGTCTCTTCCAACCCAAAGATTCTGTGGAGAACCCACCCTTTATTCCCACTCCAGGGCTGGAGCAAACCCAGACACTCCGGGTCTGGTTTGGCTGTGCAGGGTCAGTGTTGTGGGGAGGATCCATCCCAGCTCCTGGATCACCCCAGCTCCTGGATCATCCCAGCTCCTGGATCATCGCAGCTCCTGGATCATCGCAGCTCCTGGATCACCCCAGCTCCTGGATCATCCCAGCTCCTGGATCACCCCAGGTGCTCACAGGGAAAACCAACACAGCCAGGACCTGGGACTGGAAGTGTCTGAAGGCTCTCAGACTGCTAAAACCTTCCCCAAACCCTCTGCTCTGGGCTCGTGCTTCCCTGCAGAGCTCCCACCCGCTCTCTCCCAGGCTCCTTTGCCCTGTTTTTGTGTCTTTAAACACGATTACATCTCAGATCCAACCAGCTCAAATACTTTTTAATACATTGAAAATGTAAAATAAAGCATATACGAAGTACATACAGTATATATATACACATATTTCAAATACTTAAAATTCTTATGTAAAATATGATTTTTTTTTCTATATTATTTGTGTAAAAATACATTTTCAAATGGTGTCACCTCGATTTTGCTGTACAGACCCTCAAGCCCAATCGAAGTCCCTTTTAAAAAGGCAAAAGACAAAGGTTTAGGATTTTTGGAACTGTGTTTACAGGCCTGTTGTCCACACAGGAAAAGCCTCTGGGAAACAGTATTGGATTGCTTCTTTGTGAGAATTCCCGTTTTTATTGCATGAATTCAGGAACTGAATCTCTTCAGTTGTGCTGCAGGAACCCCCGCTGGCCTGGCCGAGGAACTGCCCCCGGTCCCCCCTGGGAACCCCTCCTTTGCCCGCTCTTTACAGATACTAAAATATATATTACTTAAAATATATTACTGTAAGCTCTCCGCCTCGCCCTGCACCAACAGCAAACGCGAGCATTGAAAACAGCCCGGCGACAAGGAGCACTCGGGGCCGCTCCCCCGAGCTCCTGTCCCCGGTGTCACCCCGGTGTCACCCCGGTGTCACCCGGCCCGCCCCGGGGCCGTGCCCTGCCCACCCCTGCAATTAATCCGTGCTAATCAAAGTGATCGCTCGGGCCCTCCCACATTCCCGCTGTGGGAAATCCCTGTTCTCCAGCCTTCCCGTGGCTCACAGGAGCCATCGCATGGAGCCTCCCCGGGGCAGAGAAGCCCCAGAGCCGCTCCCAATCCGCCCTCCCAGCCCGGGATGGTCTCTGCTGCCTCCCTCCCTCCCTCCCGAGGATCCCTCCCGAGGATCCCTCCGGTAACGACCTGACCACGAACTGCTGCTCCAGCAGCTTTTTTGTGCAACCAAAAAAACCTCCAACTCCCCAACCAGTGCAACTGCTTGGAACCTCCTCTTTCCTGTGAATTCCAGGAGGGACCGTAAAATTCCACACCGAACTCCTTCCCTTGCTGCCCCCCCGGCTCAAAACCCGAAGCTCCAGGTGCCACAGCCTGTCCCTGGGGTGTGGGGCTGGGAGTGAAGCGTTGGTCAGGATCTAATTCCAGTTCTGTGTCCTGAAAAGGGAAACTGAAACCTCCTCCCTCGTCAGGTTCCTTTCCCTGCCACAAACTCTGACATCGGGCTTTGGAAATCCTGGGGTTTTGATGCCACCATTCCCTGCAGTGCTGTAAATTCATTCCTGGGGGATCAAAGCCTAAACTCCATCACGACATCCCTGTGTTGTAAATCCCGTGTGGAGCTGGGTTTGCTGCCTGTGGGAAGGTCGGATGATGGGAAAATAGTGGGAAAGGCTGATCCCACCCCAGAACTGAACAGGATTTGCCTTGTGAAAGCCCCCATCCCACACCCAGCTGCAGCACGTGAGGAACTCCCAGGGCTTTATCCCTACTCCAGGGAGCACTTCCAGGGATCATTACACCGAGCCCGTTATCCCAAACTCCCTCACACTCGGTGCCCTCTGCTCACCCACAGAGATGCTCCCACAGGCTGCACCATCCAACCTCACACGGGCACCCAGAGAATCGATCTCCTTAAAAAGAAAGGGAAGGAAAGCAGCCCAAGCCAGGAGCTGATCCATGAAATGGAACTAAGGCACTGACAGGTGTGAACTCCCGAGCCACCGACACGATCCTACCCTGGCCAACGCCAGCCCAGGGCCACCTCCATGTCCAGGGTCACCGAGTGTCCCACCCTGGGTCACCTGCCACCCGCTCCTGGGATGGCACAGCTTGATGGGCACATTCCCACGGGATGGCTCCGGGAATGGCAGCCCCCTGCTCTGCCAGGGAATGGGCACAGCAACCCCAACCCACGCTCAGCAAGGACACCGGGGACATCCAAGGGGAGGAACCGGCTGGAGCCACAGCCAGGACACCTGGGAGTGCTCAGGGTCACAGCTCCTTCCTCATCCTCTGCTTCCCCCTGCCCAGCAGCCTGGAAAAGCACCCTGAGAGGAGCCAGAGAGAGACCAGAGCTGAGCCAGGTGTGCAGAGAAACCCCTGACTCTCAGTGGTTTGCTGTGGAACCAGCAGCAAGCTGCACATCGGCCTCTCCTGGGCTGCCCCAGCCAGGGACGGAAGTGTCTGTCCAGGATTATGGGAAGGAAATTCCCTCCTGTGCAGGTGAGGCCTGAGGGAGGAACGGACAGATCCTGCTCTCACCTCCAAACCAGGTCTACAAAAAAGCAGGAATTCCTCTTCCCAACCAAGAGCTGGACGTGGGCAGTGGCAGGAACAGGCACAGGCCGGGGTTCTTGGGCTACCACCACCACCACCACCATGGGTGTGAGATGCTCGTGGGGACAATTTTGTGCAATTTCTTCGAGATTTCAGTTTTAGGTTTAAAAAATGAAGTTTGTTTCTAATCCCTAAATCCTCCTCACCACGGGATGCCTGAGCAGCCATGTGGAATCACAACAGAGGGGGTCACTGCTCTGCAAGGAATTTAAGATGACAGAAGCCAGAGCCGGTGATGCTGCAGCTCCTGCTACCACGGGATCAGGTCTGCAACTCCCTTTTCCTCATCATCACCACCTAAACCACAGAGTGATGGAATATCCTGTGCTGGAAGGGATCCACAGGGATCATCCAGTCCAACTCCTGACCCTGCACAGACCCCCCCACAACCCCACCCTGTGCCTGAGAGCGCTGTCCAGAGGCTCCTGGAGCTCTGGCAGCCCCGGACACCTCTTGTTCCTTGGAAAATCAGCCAGGGAATTCTGTCTGCTCCTCACTGTTCCCGGGGAGAAGGGGAGGGGAGCAGCAGTACACAGGAGAGGGGAAGGGAAGGCTGAGGACCCCGGGCACCACTCAGCTGCCCCACTGCTGTGGGAATATTGCTTCAGCTTAAAAAGGCCTTTGGATTCAAAGTGAATTCAGTGCTTTTCCATCAAAAACATACATAGCTCTGTTCCCTGACCAGCATGCAGCAAGGGCCCCGCCCGCCCCGGGAGGGGAACAGCCCTCGAGTGCCTCGTGCTCCATCAGCGTCCTCAGCTGCCAGGAACACGGGGCCACTGTGCTCTGATCTCCTTCAGTCCAGGTGAAGGAAGCCAGGAACTGACAGGGAGCACAGGCGCCACCAGCCGTGTCCCTGTCAGCTCTGAGGGGCTGCCCCAGCACCCCTCCCTCAGCTGGGCCCAAGCTGAGCTGAGCTCAGCCCAATTTGGTATTTCAAACACAGAGAGCCGCCCAGCAAGGCCCAGGCAGACTCTCACTCGCCTTTCCCTACACCCAGGAAATAAAAAATCTTGGATAGAAACTGGAGATGTCCGACCATGGGGGTGTTTGGACGAGCACAGAACAGTTCCCAGAGCATGGCAGGAGCCAGGGTGACACTCTGTGCCCTTCACCTGCCCCACTGTCCCCACAGCAGCTGGCTCTGGGCCGTGGGATGGCAGCTCCCAGCTCTAGGAATGCCCAGGAGAGCAGATTCCTGCCCAGCTGTGTGACCCTGCCCTCGGTGGGTCACCACAGTCCCAGTGACAGCTGCTCTGGTGGCTCCCATGGCCAGCACAGCTCCCTGCAGCTCAGCACAGCCAGACCCTCCCTTGGGCTGGGACGCTGGACAGGGGGATCTGCAAACCAGCAATGCCAGCCCCTATTGCACAGCCCTGGAGCCTTCTGCAACAGCCAGCTCACGGGGAAAGGCTGGAATGGCCTCCGTGGTGCCTCCCAGATCCCGAGGGAGCCTGCTCAGGGCTTCTCCCTCGGTGCTCCATCACCACACACGGCTGGACTTGGATCTTCCCGTTCCCTTTGCCAAGGAAAGACCAACAAGGGGCTAAGGGCTGGATCCCCCCGGGAGAGCAGAGCTCAGCAAACGTGCTCCGAGCAGGCTGGGGTCACTGGGACTGCAGTACAAGTCAAACACTACCTCCTAAAAGATTGAAAAAATATCTTTAAACAAAATAACGTGGCATATTTACATAATTCCTTAAGTGCAAACTCTTGTCACAATTCACGTAGTCGAGCGCGATTTCGACTCCCTGTACAAGAAGGTGCTCTTTCGTTAATGAAAGAAGGACTCTACTCTGTATTCCTGATTCAGTAACGTGTCTCTTGTGCAAGGCAGTAAAATTCCTGTTTCTTCCCAAGGTACTTCCGAGAGCAGCCCCCGGGGAGGCCGTGCCCCGCCCCGGTTACCGCACCACGAGGCAGGAGACGCAGAGCTTGGAGGGGCCGATGCAGTCGTCATGGCAGAAGGCACCGCAGCCCTTGCACATGATCATGGCTTTCAACCTGCAGTAACATTTGGAAGGGGGATCCTCCATGGCGCCGTCCTCGCCGAACGCCTGCACCGGGAGGCTCTGCCCGTGGCCGCCAGAGTTCACAGCCTGCCCGGCGGGGATGGTGGTGACAGTCACCGAGAAGGACATGACGTTGCCCATGGAGCTGGCCAGCTGCTTGCACTCGCTCATGAGCGAGCCCTGGCCCACGTCGGGCGAGGTGGAGACGTTGATGGTGCCGCTGTAGCTGGGCCCCAGGAGCTGCCCCGCGCTCCCGGGCAGCTTCGAGGGGTGCGGGGCAGGGAGCAGCGGGGGCTGCGCCGGGTCCGGGGATGGCGCGGGGGGCCCGAAGAGCTCGGTGCTGCCGTGGCCCTTGCCCCTCATGGCGTGGGCCATCTGCTCCTGGGCCGCCTGCAGCAGGTCCCGGGCCAGCGCGGGGCCGTCCAGCGCCGGCGCCTTCTCCTTGGGGCCGGCTGCCGGGGCCGCCTCGGCCTTCCCAGCCTTCATCCCCAGGGAGCCGGGGTCTGCAGGGCCATGGGAGCCCTGCTCCTTCTCCCCCTGCGCCGCCCGGGGCTCCTCTTTGATGCTGACGCGCTCCCCTTCATCCCCGGAGCTCTCGTCGTCCGCGTCCTCCTCGCTGCTGCTGCCCTGGCCGCCCGTGTCCTCGCCCTCCCCCGGCTCTGCCCTGGCGCCGTCCCCGGGGCTGCTCAGCCCCACGCGGGGCTCGGCGCTCAGGGAGAAGCCTCTCCTCAAACTCTCCGAGCCGCGGCCGTAGGTGGAGATGTTGAGCAGGTAGTGGCCAGACATGGCAGGCTTGGACGTCCTCCTGCCCGTGAAGCCCAGCATGAATCTCTGGCTGGTGGAGCTGTTTTCCACTGGGAAACCTGAGTGCGGGAGGTTCAGCTGCGAGGGCTGAAGGACGGGCAGCAGATCCTGCCTCTGCACCCTCTTGATGAGAGTCTGCAGGATCTGCTCCTGGGTGGATTTGCTCAGTGCCTCGTGGCACTGGTGCTGCTCAGGGCCGGGGTCCTTTCCCGAGGGGAGCGGGAAGGTCCTTGGAATGTGAGGCAGAGGCCTGTTCTGGCAGAAGATCTTCCCCAGCTGCTGTGGGGGCAGACTCGATGCTCTGTCCCCCGCCTCGGCGCCGTTCCCCGCCGCGCCGGGAGCCGCTGCCCCCTTCTCCTCCTGAGCAGCCACGGGGACGGTTTTCATCTCTGCTTTGGTGAGTGGCTTGGGCAGGATCTGCTCCAGAGGGACGCTCTTGCCCTGGAGCAGCTGGGTGACCAAAGGGTTGTTGGCAGGAATGCTGGAGCTCACCCTGGGCAGGGCCCCACCGGGAGGAGATTTAAGGCCGGGTGCTACTGAGGAGCTGCTGGAGGGTGGGACGGGTGCACCCACAGCTCCAGCCTGGGCTGCGGGGCCCGCGGGTGGCAGGGAGGACACCAGAGGGGAAGGGGATTTGCCTTTGGAAAGGTCAGAGCCGGTCCCTCCCGAGGCTGTGGGTGCTCCTGGGGTTACGCTGCCACAGCCGGGCCCGTTCCCAGCCCCTGGAGCCCCCCTGGCCGGGGCAGGAGGGGCCGTCCCTGCCCGGTCCCCGCTGGCAGCCCGAGGGGACCCCGGGGTGGCCGTGCCCCGCGGGGCGCTCGGCGTGGCCCCGGCGCCGTTCCCTAGGGCCGGGGCTGCCGCGGGGGCCCCTGGCTGTAGTTGTGCTCCAGGAGGATGGCGAGCAGCTCCCGGCTCCGCCTGGCTCCCCACCTGGGCACGGGGCCCTGGGCAATGGGGAAGAAACCTTCTCGGACCTCCCCCGCTTCCAGTTCCTGCCAGTTCCAGTGCGTTGGCTCCAGTTGCAGCTTGGGCGGCTCCGCCGGGCTCTCTCCCGTCTCCTCCCCTGCCCGGGGGTCTCCCCCCGCCCGGGCCGGGCCCCGGCACAGCCCCCCCGGCCGAGGCGGCGGCGGCGGCGGCCGCTGCCCTCTGAGCCTTGGCCTGCTGGGCTCTGGCCTTGATGTCGGCCAAGGTCCTGGCCCCTGTCCTGCCCGGACTGCTGAGGGACAGGGGGAAACGTGCCCTGGGAGAGACCTGGCCCGCAGGAAATGGCATCGGGGAGATTCTGGACACGGGAATCTGCAAGAGAGCAGCAGAAAAGCAGAGCTGAGACACGGGCAACGCTCAACCCATGGCTTTAAGCGTTTGCGGTTTGGTCTTAGAGGTTTGTGGATGTGGAGAAACCCCTTTGGAGAAACTCCTCCTGTCCCTCCCTTGACACAAGAGATGTGTCTGGCCCTTGGATGCCTCGCAGGCAGTTTTAGGGTGGTGCAAACCCCGTGGCTCTGAGTGGAGCTCATCCCTTGCACACCCTCAGCCCAGAGCCCCCAGGCTCCCTCCCTGAAGGGCTGATCCAGCCCCAGCCCTGCCAGCCCCTGTTCCTCTGTTTCACATTATTCACATGTCATTTCTGTCCTTTGAAAGGTGTCACCATCCTGCTCCACTCAGCCTTGCTCTTCCCCCCTGCTCACCCAACATTTGTCTCCTCAGTGCCTTTGTACAAAGCCGTAACAATCCCTCGAGCTGGAGAGAAAATGCCAATCATTTACTCTTTCCTTCTAAAACATTTCCCCCAATGTTCCAGCTGAGCTTCCCTGTTTGCTCTTCCCAGAGCCCTGCACTGAGCCTGGTGCTGCCCTGTTCCCCCTGCAGGGATCTCAGGGAGTTGATTGCAGGTTACATTTGTTTTCCATATCCATAAAATCCTCGCTGGATCCCACTGAGCTCTGATCAAGCACTTCAGCACTTCATTTTTGGGCAATGACACGTCTTGGGGACACTTCTGTCCCCATTCCCCCCTGCTTTGCAAGGGAACTATTCACAATCACCTTCAGCTCACTCTGTTAAATGAAATCCCACCTTTCTTGCCCTGGCAGCCCAACCCTCCTTCCTGCGTGGTGTTCCAGCCCTCTTTCATGGGCAGTTTCCCCAGTTCTGTCACTGATCATTTCATTGATGCTTTCCTGCCTTTGTGCTGTTGTTATTAACATGATGGGAATGATGAGCTGCTTTTAAAGCTTTGAGTTTGCAGCCTTTTAGTACAAAAGGATTTGAACAGGGGAGCAGAATTCCTGGGACATACAGGAATTAAACTTCTGCCTAAGGCCCCGGAGCAGCAGGTTCAGCTGCCTGGTCCTGACCTGGCTCTCAAACCCAGGAAAAGCCTGGAATGTTTCTGTGCTGCTGCCTCCCCCTGCCCATCCCCAGCAGGGGCCAATTCCCTTTTCCTTTCCCAGGTGGGTTCTTGCAAAGACTCAGCAGCCAAAGGGCCCCTGGTCCTGAGGAGTTGCCCAAAATGCTCCTCCCTTGGCACTGCATCGCTCCAAACCAGCCTGCAGGGCTGCCAGGGGCTCTGGTTTTAATCTCAGCCTCTGGGCTGGCTGCAGGGGAGCTTGGATGGCATCCACTGCCCTGGCCCTGCCACCTGCCAGGCTCCTGCTCTCCTGGCTGCGCCTGTGTTACCACAGCAGCTCTCCCTGGGTTGCTGGGAGGTGTGAGATGGGCTCTAAGGTCCCCCCAGGATCTCTCAGGGGTTCAGTGCCCCCGGCTGAGCCCTGGCTGTGGCTCCATCCCTGCCCTGCTCACCTTGAGCGGGGGCACCCGCAGCACCGCCGGCCCCGCGCCGGGAAAGGGCTGGTTCCGAAAGGCCTGCTGGTGCTGGCAGGGCTCAGCCACACGGGGCTTCTTCTCGGGGGTGGCTGGAGCTTCCTCCCTGCTCTCTGACTTCCTCTTGGGGGCCTCCACGCCGACCTCCATGGCCTCGCTCCCGGGGGGCTTCTTCTCCTGCGTGTCCGGGGCCGCCGCGGGGCTCTGCGCCTTCGCCGCTGCTTCGGCTGCCTCGGGGCTCTTTGGTTTGCTGGGGGCACCCGGAGTCTCCTTCCCTGGCCCCTCCTTGCCCGCCCCAGGTTTCCTCTGCTCCTCTGGCCTCTGGCTGGCAGCACTGGGGGGTTTCTCGGGCAGGGTTTCTCCGTGGGCTCTGTCTCGGACGGGCCCGGAGCGCTCACCGGCTCTCGCCGCCCGCCGGTCCGGAGAGGCCGAGGCCAGGGCGGGCTTGGCTGCCTTGGGCTGTGCCTCCTCTCTGCCCTCCTCTCCCGTTCTCCTCGAGGCTGCTGCCCCCAGGGCTGGCTGTGCTTTGGGCTCTGCTGGGGCCGTGCCCTGCTCCCGGCGTGGGCCCGGGGGGCTGCGGGGCCGGGCGGGCTCTGCCTCGGGCTGTGCCGTCAGTCGCTCCGACTCCTCGGGGCTCAGCCCGGAGCTGCCAAGGAAACAGAGGCTTTGCTTTGTAAAACATCCCTGCAAAACCATCCTACCCTGGGGAATGGAGGCAGGATTCCCTAAATAAACTCCCTGAACGAATGTCTCACACACCCAGTTCTATGCCATGATCACTGAGAGCCTTCCCTACTGATAATCCTGCTACAGGAAGCAGAAATCAGCATCAAATCCATGCAGTACCGGGAACACTGGGCAGCTCCAGGCCTGCTCCAGACACCAGTGCTCCAGGCTGCAAATCCAGAGTTTGGCCAACAGTGAGTATTCCCTGTGTGAGCCCCCCCAGCCCCCTCTGCAGCACGGGAATGACCCCAGCTCACACGGTGACAACTGGCAGGAGGGGACACTGGCAAGGGTCCCACCACCTCCTCCAGAGGAACACGGAGTCCAATTCCCAGAGTGATATCTGGGAAAAGTTCCCCCTTCTGGATTAACTTCATCCACCCTCTCAAAGATTTGTCAAATTGGGTTTTTTCCCCCAAACACGACCCCATGAAGGTCTGGTGAATCCATGGATTGGTTCCCACCAGAGAAGTTCTTAGGAGCTGGAGGGGACTGAGCTCCTGCTCTTGCACGTGTCCCCTCCACGCTGTCCTGCTGTCCCCTGTCCCCCTCATGCTCCAGGACTGGGGCTGCTGTCACCTTCCCACAAGCACAGACCCGGGTCAGGTGGCAGAAGCAGCTCTTGGTGAGCTGCCCTCCCAGCCTGGAGTATCCCTGTAGTTGTTCCTACAGCTGTACGGACACCCCCCATCCCAGGCCCTGGCTCACCCACGGCATCCCAGCCACACCAGGAATGCCAGGAATAACCCAAATGCAGGGTGAGGACAAAAAAAACCCGGCACAGAGCAGGATCAGAGATTCCTGATCAGTTATTTACAGGTGAGTGCTCCTCTCCAGGTCCCTCAGAAACCCCGAATCCTCCCTGCACCCCTAAGGAGGCACAGAATAAAAGCTTTGCAGATTTGGGGGTTTATCCAGGCCGTGTGGGATTGGAGATGTGGGAATGCAGGTCCTGACCCCGAGGTGGGACAGGCTCAGCCCCACAGCTCTGGGGGATCCAGAGCTCCAGGGGAGCCGTGGGGGTGGCTCCAAGCAAGGAGGGGGAAGAGCTGTGGAGTCCCAGGAGCCTGCACTGATGAAGGGTGAGGCAAACACCTCACACCTCACCTGGATCCTGCCCTCATCTCCTGATTTCCTGGGACCAGCTGAAGCCAGAGACCTTCCTCAGGCTCCAGGGCTGATCAAACCCAACATTCATGGATGGACCAAGCCCAGAAGATGCCCCTGGCTGGGCAGGGCTCAGGGCACAGCTGAGCTCTCACCTCTGCCCGTAGTAGCTCTCGAAGAAGTGCTCCTTCCACAGCTCCACCTTCTTCTCCTTCTCGATTTCCTGACGGATTCGGAGCTGCATTTCCGGGGTAAACTCCCCTGTGGGATGCAAAAGGGATTTCTGAGCCAGGAAAGGAAGGGGTGGGGAATGGGGCACAGGCCCAGCTGAGTGTCCCAGGAGCCCTGGGATGCTGCACCTGCCCTCAGCCCCAGCGGCTGCTCCGGTGGAAGGGAGCTGGGAAGGGGCTGGAGCAGCAGGAGAGGCTCAGGGAGCTGGGAAGGGGCTGGAGCAGCAGGAGAGGCTGAGGGAGCTGGGAAGGGGCTGGAGCAGCAGGAGTGGCTGAGGGAGCTGGGAAAGGGGCTCAGCCCGGAGAACAGGAGGCTCTGGGGGCACCTTGTGGCTCTGCACAAGTCCCTGACAGGAGGGGACAGCCAGGGGGGGTCAGGCTCTGCTCCCAGGGAACAGGGACAGGAGGAGAGGGAATGGCCTGGTCAGCCTTGGAAGGGCCTCACCACCCTCACAGGGAAGAATTTCCCCCCAGTATCCCATCTGAACATGCAAAGGGATGGCTCAAAGCACTGAGCTCCCCGTGCTGCTGGCACCGAGCTCTGCTCTGCAACAGAAATTCCCTTCCCTGCCCTCTCAGCAGTGCCAGTGTTCAGGTGCCACAGCTCCAGAATGCCCCAGCTCTTCTGGCAGTTCAGGAGATTTTAAACACATTTTTCCTTCTTTCCTCATCTCTTTCAGGGATCTGCTTTGTCAGTGCAGCACAGGACTCCTTCTGCAGCCCCCTCTGACCCTGAGCCCCCAGTTCTGGCCTTGCCTGGGCTCCCATGCCTGCAGTGGGCCCTTCCAGAGCCCCAGGGACATCCTCCAGACCTTCCCCAGCCCTTCCAGAGCCCCAGGAACATCCTCCAGACCTTCCCCAGCCCTTCCAGAGCCCCAGGAACATCCTCCAGACCTTCCCCAGCCCTTCCAGAGCCCCAGGAACATCCTCCAGACCTTCCCCAGCCCTTCCAGAGCCCCAGGAATGTCCTCCAGACCTTCCCCAGCCCTTCCAGAGCCCCAGGAACATCCTCCAGACCTTCCCCAGCCCTTCCAGAGCCCCAGGAACATCCTCCAGACCTTCCCCAGCCCTTGCAGAGCCAGGAATCCTCCAGCCCTTCCCCAGGTGTGGGGATGCCCAGGGGGGCTTTACCTTCCGACAGCCTCTCCTTCCAGCCCTGGGCAGCCGAGGTGAAGAACTCATTGTTGAGCGCGGAGCTGCTGAGCTTCATCAGCCCATCGGCCCCCACCTGGGAGAGACAGAGCCCTGGTCACCTGCTGGCCACAGCCTGGGCACCTGCTGGCCACAGTCCTGGGGTCACCTGCTGGCCACAGCCCTGGGGTCACCTGCTGGCCACAGCCTGGGCACCTGCTGGCCACAGCCCTGGGTCACCTGCTGGCCACAGCCTGGGCACCTGCTGGCCACAGCCCTGGGTCACCTGCTGGCCACAGCCTGGTCACCTGCTGGCCACAGCCCTGGGTCACCTGCTGGCCACAGCCCTGGGTCACCTGCTGGCCACAGCCCTGGGAACCTGCTGGCCACAGCCTGGGAACCTGCTGGCCACAGCCCTGGGTCACCTGCTGGCCACAGCCTTGGGTCACCTGCTGGCCACAGCCTGGGCACCTGGCCACAGCCCTGCTGGTCACATGCTGCCACAGCTGCTGCCACAGCTCAGGTCACCTGCTGGCCACAGCCCTGGTCACCTGCTGGCCACAGCCTGGGAACCTGCTGGCCACAGCCCTGGTCACCTGCTGGCCACAGCCCTGGTCACCTGCTGGCCACAGCCCTGGGGTCACCTGCTGGCCACAGCCTGGGCACCTGCTGGCCACAGCCCTGGTCACCTGCTGGCCACAGCCCTGGGGTCACCTGCTGGCCACAGCCCTGGGGTCACCTGCTGGCCACAGCCCTGGTCACCTGCTGGCCACAGCCCTGGGGTCACCTGCTGGCCACAGCTCAGGGTCACCTGCTGGCCACAGCCCTGGGGTCACCTGCTGGCCACAGCCCTGGGGTCACCTGCTGGCCACAGCTCTGGTCACCTGCTGGCCACAGCCCTGCTAGCCACAGCCCTGGTCACCTGCTGGCCACAGCCTTGGGGTCACCTGCTGGCCACAGCTCAGGGTCACCTGCTGGCCACAGCTCAGGGTCACCTGCTGGCCACAGCTCAGGGTCACCTGCTGGCAGGGCCAGTGTCCCCGGCCACAGCACGAGTCCAGCACTGCCCACATCCCTCAGGAACCCTCAGGACAAAGCCAGCAGCCCCAGCCTGGCTGGAGCCTGGAGGCTGCAGGCAGCAGATTCTGTGCCCAGCTCTGTGGTGGCCGGGATTGTGTCACACAGCTGCCCCAGCCAGAATAAAGCAATGCCTCAGTGGGTGACACTAGAAACATGGTATTGGGGGGGTTCATTTCTCCCAACAATCCTGGAGGATTTGGGAACACTCCCTCTGTCCCAGGCTGCTCCCAGCCCCAGTGTCCAGCCTGGCCTTGGGCACTGCCAGGGATCCAGGGGCAGCCCCAGCTTCTCTGGGCACCCTGTGCCAGGGCCTGCCCACCCTGCCAGGGAACAATTCCTGCCCAATCTCCCATCCATCCCTGCCCTCTGCCACTGGGAAGCCATTCCCTGGCTCCTGTCCCTCTGTCCCTTGTCCCCAGTCCCTCTCCATCACTCCTGCAGGCTCCTGGAAGGCCACAGTGAGGTCACCCCAAGCTGGATCCACTCTCCCCTGACCCCGTGCCCTCTCCCCCACAGCAGGAACGGGATCTGCAGCTGGAATTGCCCTGTGCCCAGGCCGGGCACGCCCTGGGGCCCTGCAGGGTGAGCAGCCCCGGGAGGTGCCCGTACCTGTCTGTCCACGTCGGGCAGCAGCAGCAGCAGGCGCTGCTGGCACTCGGGGGGCAGCAGGGAGAACGTGTGCTTGTTGATCAGAGCCCGCAGGTTGGTGTTCACCAGGATCGACTCCGGCGTCTCCACGTCGATCTCGGCACAGCGCGCCCGCTTCAGCTGCCCTGCGACAGAGGACACGGCTGTCACCTGTCCCTGCCTCCTGGGGGTGTGTGAACATGGCACAGTGCCACTGTCCCATCCCCTGTGTCACCTCTGCACACACAGTGCCACTGTCCCATCCCCTGTGTCACCTCTGCACACACAGTGACCAGCAGAGCCTGTGCCTGGCAGATCCAGGCACAGAACATTCCCATCCCCTCTCTGTCCACCTCACTGGGGATCCTGGCACGCAGGGAGCTCAGGAGGGTTCCTACACCTCCTTCTGGCCACTGCAATTTTCTGTTTGAAGCCTCCAGCTGAGGTCAGTTTGTTCCTGGGGGTTTCTTTAGGGCTTTGCTGCTCTGTGGAAGTGCCTGCTCTCCCCATCTGGGGTAGGGACCTCAGAATGAGGGAACAACTGGAGCTGGGACAGGGGATTTGGGATGGAGATCAGGAAAGGTTCTCACCCCAGAGGGTGCTGGGCACTGCCCAGGCTCCCCAGGGAATGGGCACGGCCCCGAGGCTGCCAGAGCTCCAGGAGTGGACAGCACTGCCAGGGATGCCCAGGCTGGGATTGTTGGGGTGTCCTGGGCAGCACCAGGAGCTGGATTCCATGATCCCTGTGGGTCTCTCCCCACTCAGGACATTCCATGACTTTGTAAGAATATCCATAAATTCACTGTGGCCAATCCCAACCTTGGAAAATGTAAAAGCAACCAGGAGCCCCAGCTCCAGTAAAGGGCTGCAGCCAAATCCAGCGGGGTCTGAGGGATGGAGATCCAGGGAGGAATTTCTTTTCTTTTCCATGTTATCAGAGTGTGTCAGTACATTAAAAACCCATAAATAATGCAGGTCCTTTTGTGTTCTCCAGCAGCTGGGAATTCCCAGGACAGGCCCTGATCTCAGGATGGCATCATGAATTACTGATCCCAATTCCCAGCAACCTGGCAGCACCTTCCAGGGTCCCTCAGCAATGGAATCAACACCCTTCAGTGCATTTTGCTGTTTCAGGCTTTTGTGCTGGCCCTGGAGGAGCAGGGAAATCCAATCCCAACCCGTCTCTTACGTGCGTGGAGCCTGTCGGACCTCGGGAAGGGCTTCTTGGGCAGCCCTGGCAGCGAGCTCTCCAGCTTCACCGAGGGGGACGAGCCGCACGTGGAGTTTGGGGGGCTGCTGGAACGCCCATCCAACGGCTTCCCTTCCCAACCTGCAGGAGAGGGACCCTGCACCAGGATGTTCCTGCCTGGAATGGGGGTTCTCCAGCACCCAGAGCCACCCCAGCAATTCCAGGACACATCCCTGTGCTCCTGGAGCACCTGCTGCCCAGCAGGTGAGTGCAGGAGAGCCCTTGGAGCCACCAGAACATCCCAAACAAAGACATGGACAGGTACACCACGTGTGCTTGGGTCTGTTCCCAGTTAATCCCACTTTATTTCCCACCTAATCCAAGCCAGGCGTGGTCCTGTCCACACTCCCAGGGTCAGCAGAGCTCCTGTCAGAGCTGGCAGGGAAATCTCTCCACACCTCCCATGTCCTTGCTAAACCTCACCCCTCTGCTGCAGCTTTGGTTCCTCAGCCCACCCTGAGGAATTCCTGCTCCTCCTCCCAGTGCTCCAGAGACAATTTCCCATCCTGGTTCCTCTCCCTCCCTTCCCTTCCTCACACAGGCTGTTCCAGCTCTGAATAAATCCTTGAAATTGTGGAATCAGCTCCAGAATGTTGTTCCCTCCCCCCATCCATTGAATTCTCTGCTCCCTTTCCACACCTCCCACTGTCCCTGCTGGGAACTGTCCCTGTGCAGCCTCACAGGGATGGGGGAAAGGGATTTCATGGAGAAAAACACACACAAGGAACCTTCCAAGCCTTGGCAGGGAGGGATTTACAGCCAGAGGGGGCTCCTGGACACACTGATCCCACCTGCAACCAGCTGGGGAAGCACTCAAGGAAAAGCCTGGAAGCAGGAGAAGATCCTGAGCTGAGACCCCTGGAAAATCCTGACCCTGCCCAGGGAATTTCAGCAGAACATTCCCACCATTGCTCCCAGGACATCCAAATACAGATGTGTTTAAAGCTAACACTGGGACTGCTCCTCCAGAATCCTCTCTGCCTGCTCCCACACCAGGGATGGGATGGGATGGGGACACTGGGAATTCCCCTGGCTTCAAGAGGGACTGGCAGGAGCTGGGTGGGTCCCACATCCCAACTGCCTGCAGGGAGTGGGGGGAATGCTGAGCCCTGCAGGGATTGTCTGGGACACTGAGCCTGTCCCAAGCCAGGGAATTCAGCAGGTGCCAGGGAATTTGGCAGGTGCCAGGGCATCTGGCAGCCCCAGCTCCTGTGCCCAGAGCTCTGGAAGGCAGGGAATAACCCCGGGCAGATGCAGAATTCCTTCTCTCCACAGGCAGCTGTCCCTGCTTCCAGCACAGCTCCTTGCCTGAAGCACTGAGAGCTTGGAAGGGAAGGAGTTCTGGGACTGGGATGGGGTCAATAATTAACATTAATGAATTACCCACAGCACCAGCTTCACTGGAGAGCTTGGGGGCTGAAAGGACCCTGGGATTTGGGACTGGAGATGCAGCTTTGCTGGGATCTGGAGCACTCTGGGACAGTGGGAGGTGTCCCTGCCATGGCAGGGGTGGCACTGGATGAGATTTGGGATCCCTTCCCACAAAGCAGTTTGGGATTTGATGGTTCTGTGGCTCAGAACCAGGACCTTGCCAAGGCACTCGGTTACTCTGGAAAGAAATCACAGAAAACTGGCTGGAAGCAACTCCCAAGAATTTGGGATACCAGGAAAATCTGGTGCTGGCAGGGAGCTCCTGCCCTGCTGGAGCAGCCAGAGCAGAGCAGGGACCTCACTGATTCCTAACTGCACAAACTCTGGAAACCCCTCAGGGACCTTCCAGATGAGAACAGGACATGGAACCCACCCTGCAGGATGAGGAAAACACAAACACCGGGAGAAATCCCTGAACACAAACACCGGGAGAAACTCCTGAACACAAACACCAGGAGAAACTCCCAAACACAAACACCAGGAGAAATCCCTGAACACAAACACCAGGAGAAACTCCTGAACACAAACACCAGGAGAAACTGAACATAAACACCAGGAGAAATCCCTGAACACAAACACCAGGAGAAACTCCTGAACACAAACACCAGGAGAAATCCCTGAACACAAACACCAGGAGAAACTGAACATAAACACCAGGAGAAACTCCTGAACACAAACACCGGGAGAAATCCCTGAACACAAACACCAGGAGAAATCCCTGAACACAAACACCAGGAGAAACTCCCAAACACAAACACCAGGAGAAACTCCTGAACATAAACACCAGGAGAAATCCCTGAACACAAACACCAGGAGAAACTCCTGAACACAAACACCGGGAGAAACTCCTGAACAGAAACACCAGGAGAAACTCCTGAACACAAACACCGGGAGAAACTCCTGAACACAAACACCAGGAGAAACTCCTGAACACAAACACCAGGAGAAACTCCTGAACACAAACACCAGGAGAAACTCCCAAACACAAACACCGGGAGAAATCCCTGAACACAAACACCAGGAGAAACTCCTGAACATAAACACCAGGAGAAACTCCCAAACACAAACACCAGGAGAAACTCCCAAACACAAACACCGGGAGAAATCCCTGAACACAAACACCAGGAGAAATCCCTGAACACAAACACCAGGAGAAAGCCCCTGCATGGGGTACAGGTGACAGGGAAAGCCACTGAGCACTGGGAGCAGCTTTTAACCAGCCAGATCTATCCAAGATCCATCCAAAGTCTACCCAAAATCCATCCGAAGTCTATCCAAGATCCATCCAAGACCTATCCAAGACTTATCCAAGATCCCTCCAAGGTCTATCCAAGATTTGCCCAAGGTCTATCCAAGATCTATCCAAGGTCCATCCAAGGTCTATCCAAGATCTCTGCAGGATCTATCCAAGATCCATCCAAGCTCTATCCAAGAGCCATTCAAGACCTATCCAAGAGCCATCCAAGGTCTATCCAAGACCTATCCAAGGTCTACCCAAGATTTCTCCAAGGTCTCTCCAAGATCCATCCAAGACCTATCCAAGACCTCTCCAAGATCCATCCAAGACCTCTCCAAGATCCATCCAAGATCTCTCCAAAATCCATCCAAGACCTATCCAAGGTCTATCCAAGATTCCTCCAAGGCCTCTCCAAGGTCGATCCAAGGTTTCTCCAAGGTCTATGCAAGGTTTCTCCAAGGTCTGTCCTTACCTGGTGCAAACCCAGGCCTAAGCCCTGAGACGGGGGTTGACGATCTCAGCACCCAAAGGAGCCCCCAGCAAGGAGCAGTTTCCCCTCTCCCAGGATCAGGGATGTCCCCGCGTCCCCCACGTACCCGATTTCCCGGGAGCCGCGGCCTTGGCCTTGAGCAGGACGTGCTGGCTGGAGGGCAGTGCCATCCCCGGTGCCATCCCTGGTGCCATCCCCGCCCGGCACTGCTGCTGCTGCTGCTGCTGCTGCTGCTGCTTCTGCTGCTGCTGCTTCAGGGCCTGCGGGGACACAGAGCACCAGGTCAGCCACCCCCGAGCCCGTGGGCACGGCCCCGGATCCCTGCAGGGCTGCTGGGTTGGGATTGGGATTGGGATCAGGATTGGATATCCTAAATCCAGCCCAGGGACACCCCTGAGCCCGTGGGCACGGCCCCGGATCCCTGCAGGGCTGCAGGGTCAGGATTGGGACTGGGATCAGGATTGGATATCCTAAATCCAGCCCAGGGACACCCCTGAGCCTGTGGGCATGGCCCCGGATCCCTGCAGGGCTGCGGGGTTGGGATTGGGATTGGGATTGGATATCCTAAATCCAGCCCAGGGACACCCCTGAGCCTACGGGACACGGCCCCGGATCCCTGCAGGGCTGCAGGGTTGGGATTGGGATTGGGATCAGGATTGGATATCCTAAATCCAGCCTGGGACACTCCCGAGCCTACGGGACACGGCCCCGGATCCCTGCAGGGCTGCAGGGTCAGGATTGGGATTGGGATTGGGGTTGGATATCCTAAATCCAGCCCAGGGACACCCCCGAGCCTGTGGGACACGGCCCCGGATCCCTGCAGGGCTGCTGGGTTGGGATTGGGATTGGGATCAGGATTGGATATCCTAAATCCAGCCCAGGGACACCCCTGAGCCCATGGGACACGGCCCCGGATCCCTGCAGGGCTGCGGGGTTGGGATTGGGATCAGGATTGGATATCCTAAATCCAGCCCAGGGACACCCCTGAGCCTGTGGGCACGGCCCCGGATCCCTGCAGGGCTGCAGGGTTGGGATTGGGATTGGGGTTGGATATCCTAGATCCAGCCCAGGGACACCCCTGAGCCCATGGGACACGGCCCCGGATCCCTGCAGGGCTATGGGGTCAGGACTGGGATTGGGATCGGGATTGGGGTTGGGATCGGGATTGGGGTCGGGATTGGGATCAGACTTGGGGTTGGGATTGGGGTCAGGATTGGGGTCGGGATTGAGGTTGGGATCAGGGTTGGGATTGGGGTCGGGATTGGGATTGGAATCAGGATTGGGGTTGGGATCAGGGTTGGGATTGGGGTCGGGATTGGGATTGGAATCAGGATTGGGGTTGGGATCAGGATTGGGGTTGGGGTTGGGATCAGGATTGGGGTTGGGATCAAGACTGGGGTTGGGATTGGGGTCGGAATCAGGACTGGGATCAGGATTGGGGTTGGGGTTGGATATCCCAAATCCAGCCCTGCCTGGGACAGCCCCAGGCCTGCCCAGTGTGACCCAGGTGACAACAGTGACAGAACACAAACACCCGGCTGTGAGCAGACACCTCCAGCCCTGCAGCCACAGCCGGGAGCTCACTGTCACTGTCACTGTGTCACTGTCACTGTCACTGTCACTGCCACTGCCACTGTCACTGTGTCACTGTCACTGCCACTGTCACTGCCACTGTCACTGTGTCACTGTCACTGTGTCACTGTCACTGTCACTGTGTCACTGTCACTGTGTCACTGCCACTGTCACTGCCACTGTCCCTGTCACTGTGTCACTGTCACTGCCACTGTCACTGCCACTGTCACTGTGTCACTGTCACTGCCACTGTGTCACTGTCACTGTGTCACTGTCACTGCCACAGCCACTGTCACTGCCACTGTCACAGTCACTGTCACTGTCACTGTCACTGCCACTGTCAGACACCTCCAGCCCTGCAGCCACAGCCGTGAGCTCACTGTCACTGTCACTGTGTCACTGTCATGGTCACTGTCACTGCCACTGCCACTGTCACTGCATGGCCACGGCCACTGTTACTGCCATGGCCACTGTCACTGTCACTGCCACTGCCACTGTCACTGTCACTGTCACTGTTACTGCCATGGCCACTGTCACTGTCACTGCCACTGCCACTGTCACTGTCACTGTCACTGTCACTGCCATGGCCACTGTCACTGCCATGGCCACTGTCACTGCCACTGTCACTGTCTCTGCCACTGTCCCTGTCCCTGCCCCTGCCACTGTTCCTGTCACTGTCACTGTCCCTGTCCCTGTCACCCCCTGTCCTGCTGCCTCAGGGAATAAAGGATCTCTGGAGCAGCACAGGGAAAGGATTCCAGGCCTGGGGCTGCCTCAGGAAGGGGCTACACAAAGGACCTGAGTTCAAGCAGCACCCTGGAGCTCAGCCCAGCTCCCCCAGACCCCCACAGTCACAGCTCGTTAGCAAGGGGGCTTTAATTAGCAGAGTGACAAAGATTCAAACGCTGAAGAGAACACAACAAAAACCTCTGCTCCAGGAGAAACCTGAAGCAACACCAGGACAGGGCCCCAGAGGCACCCGGGGCTCAGACGGGAGGGCTTTGGTTGAAATGCAAACCAAAGCTTCTGTTTGCAAAAACCAAACCCCAAACCCAGAAAAACGCCAAGAGATCAAGGGTTCCATGGAATTTCAGAAGAGGAGGAACAGGAGAAGCTGTCCTGCATGGACACACGTGAGGGGCACTGGTAATGAGGGGCCATCACTGCCTTAATAATTACATTAACAAGGACAGGAATGACAGCAATGCAGTTAGAGCCGGGAGAGGGAACGGATCCATGGAGGAGGGGCAGGATGTGCTCCTGGGGAAGGCACAGCCCAGCTGGCTGCCAAAGGCACAGGGACAGCAGCAGCACTGGGACATCCACGGGACACCCTGGATCCTGTTTGCCCTTTATTAAACAGCTCCTATGCAGCCACTTCCCCCAGAAACTGGAGAAGTGCTCAGCCAGATGGAAACACAGCAATATTGAACTGACCTCTGTTACTGGGGTCAAAAGCTCCCACAGAAGAGAGATTAAAAGAGCCCTGGCACGCACGGGAATCACCAAAATCCACAAAGGAGCTCAAGGAAGGCTTCCAGAGGCTGCCTGGGTGGAGCCCAGGGACACTGACCACCAGGGAGCACTGAGTGTGGTCACTGCTGTGTCCAGGCCTGCCTGGACCCCACACTCCCACTTTTCAGGCTCTGGACACTGGCTGTGTTTTTCCTGCCTGAGGTAACAATTCCAGGTTTGTCCCCTCAGCTCTTGGTCCTGCAGGGCTGGAGATGGGAAGAGGAGGAAACTCCTTGGACACCTCTGTAAATTCCCTGTCAGCTTCGTTCTTCTGAGCTCTGGTATAAACATTTGGGGGGTTCTTGAATCTAAATTACATTGAATTCTGTCCTGACAGGGGGATGGAGCAGCTCTGCTCTGGGGAACGGCTGAGGGAATTGGGATTGCCCAGCCTGAAGAAGTGAAGGCTCTGGGGTGATCTAACTGTGACCTTCCAGGACCTGAATGAGCCAAAAGGAAAACTGGAGAGGGACTGGGGACAAGGCCTGGAGGGACAGGACACAGGGAATGGCTTCCCAGTGCCAGAGGGCAGGGATGGATGGGAGATTGGGAAGGAATTGTTCCCTGGCAGGGTGGGCAGGCCCTGGCACAGGGTGCCCAGAGAAGCTGGGGCTGCCCCTGGATCCCTGGCAGTGCCCAAGGCCAGGCTGGACACTGGGGCTGGGAGCAGCCTGGGACAGTGGGAGGTGTCCCTGCAGGGGTGGGATGGGATGGGATGGGATGGGATGGGATGGGATGGGCTTTGAGGTCCCTTCCAACCCCAGCCATTCCATGGATCTGTGACAGTCCCAGAATAATTCTGGTGGGGAAGGACCTCGGGAGTCTCCAGCCCAAATCCTGCTCAGCCAGGGGCTCCTCTGGGTCTGGAAAGCTCCAAGGACGGAGGGGACACAAGCCCTCAGTGTCCTGATCCCCTGCTGGGACAGAGCTTTCCTTGTGTCCTGTCCTGGAGGGTCCCTCCCTCAGCACGGAATGGATGGGAAATCCTCAGGATTCAAAGGCCCTGTGGATGTGGCACTTGGGGACATGGTCAGTGGTCAGTGGTGGCCTTGGCAGTGCTGGGAAGGGCTGGACTCCACCAGCTCTGAGGGCTTTTCCAACCCAAACGATTTGGGAGTTGTGGAATCTCCAGCAGGATGAGCTGATCTCAGTTCTGACCCTGCAAACCTCCAAGTCAGGATTTTTCCAGAGGATCCTAAGGAATGCAGCCTGGTACCTCCCCTAGGCTGTGGGGATGGCACAGGTACTGCCCAGCTGCATTATCCACCTGTGGATGAAGCAGACCCTGGTTTCTGGAACAGCCCCATCCACATTCCCAGTGCCAGGGTTAAAGGTTCTCCCTCAGGAATCCAGTCCCTCTTCCCTCCAGGAATTCCTGGAGAGGGGAGGGCTGAGCCCACCCAGCCCCCAGCAATAACCCAGGCCACAGACAGGATTAAGGACATGGGAGTTCCTTTAATGTTCCTTTCACTCCCAACTTGGTGTTTTCCAGTCCTGTCCCTCCTTCCCACCATCCCAATTTCCTCTTTTTGTAATTTCCAGTTCCACCCCTGCCATGGGCAGGGACCTTCCACTATCCCAGGCTGCTCCAGCCTGGTCCTGGGCTCTTCCAGGGATCCAGGGGCAGCCACAGCTTCCCTGGGCACCCTGTGCCAGCCTGATCCCCCTGGGAAGGAAGAGCCTGGGTAGGTGCTGGGGGAACGTTTGTCAGCCAGGATTAACGAGGAACGCTAGACTGTAATTAACATCCTGCTCAATTAGGGGGAAGCAATTTGCTGGGGATTCAGCTGGAAGTGGGAGCTGGGCTGGGAAGTTTCGGAGGAAAACCTGGCAGCAGTGACAGCCCCTCTCACACACTGAGCTCCTGGTGGGGAAACAGAGAACTCCCAAAAGCTGGAATCTCCTCTGGCACCAGCTCAGCTCCTGTTCATCCTTCCCTTCCCGCTCTCCTCAGGAACAGCCCCTACTCTGGGACTTCTCTCTCCCTGCAGATCCTTTCCCAATGGCAGGGACACCTCTGGAATTCCATCCTGAGTGCTGCTTCTCTGCTGGAAAACGTCAGGGAATCAGGCTGGGCTGGGAGAGCAAATCCTGCCTGGACACCTGGTGCTTCCATCTGCACCTGATCCCTGACTCCTCACACACATCCCCTTTTCCAGGGAGGAAATCCAGCCTGGATAAAGCATTTCCTTCCCCAGGATCCTGGGAATCCGAGCAGAGCAGTTGGGGGAGCACCTGTGAACCCCACGCACCAGGAATTCCTGCCCTCCTTCCTTCTCCTCCAGAGTCTCAGTGTCCATGGAATTCCTGCCCTCCTTCCTTCTCCTCCAGACTCTCAGTGTCCATGGAATTCCTGCCCTCCTTCCTTCTCCTCCAGACTCTCAGTGTCCATGGAATTCCTGCCCTCCTTCCTTCTCCTCCAGAGTCTCAGTGTCCATGGAATTCCTGCCCTCCTTCCTTCTCCTCCAGAGTCTCAGTGTCCATGGAATTCCTGCCCTCCTTCCTTCTCCAGACTCTCTGCCCATGGAATTCCCGCCCTCCTTCCTTCTCCTCCAGACTCTCAGTGTCCATGGAATTCCTGCCCTCCTTCCTTCTCCTCCAGACTCTCAGTGTCCATGGAATTCCTGCTCTTCCCTTCCCTCCATGTGGACATGTAGCCGCCATGGAATTCCTTGGGAGGGAATTGCTGCCCACCAGGAGAAGAAATCGCTGCATTTTCCCCCAAAGACTGAATTTTCCAAACCCATTTCCTCCACCAGCAGGAATCTATGGAATCTCATCAGAGGACTGGGGGAAAAGAAACCACACTTTATAACCTTTCTCTATAATAATAATAATAATTTTAAAACCCCAGATGTTTTTTTTAGGGAGAACCCAAAGGAAGTGACCAGCACAAGATTCCCATCAGCTGCAGGAGAGAGGGAAGGCCCAGGCAGGAGCTGTGGGATTGCACCCCTGCCCGGGGGGATTCCCCAGGGAACAAAGGCTCTCCAGGAGCTGCCAGGGCTCTCACCTGCTTGAGAGCTTTCTTGCTGTGCTTCTGGGACGAGGAGAGGCCCTTGGCAGGGATGGAGGGGGACGGGCAGCCGGACTGCGGGGACGCCGTGGGGGCCAGGCGGGACGAGACTGCGGGGAAGGGAAACGGAAATAGAGATTAGAAATGGAAACAGAAACTGTGTATGTGTGGGTGTAGGGATGGGAACAGACAGAAATATAATCAATATCATAAATAGAAATACCATTCATAGAAATAGAAACAACATGGGTATATACAGGTACAGATAGAGATATAAATAATATATGTGTATATGTAGGCATAGATATAAATATAGATATAGATATAAATATAGATATAAATATAAATATAAATATACATAGAAATAGAAATAGAAACAACATGTGTATATACAGGTACAGATACAGATGTAAATAATATATGTGTACATGTAGGCATAGGTACAGATATAAACATAAACATAAATATAAAATAATATAATTATAAATATAAATAATGTGTATATATGGGTATAGATACAAATATAAATTTAAATATTATAAATAGAAATAATATATGTGTATATGTAGGCATAGATATAGATATAGATATAGATATAAATATAAATAACGTGTATATAAAGGTACAGATACAGATATAATAATATATGTGTATATGTAGGCATAAATATATAAATATAAATATAAATAAATATAAAATAATATAATTATAAATAGAATAATATATGTGTATATGTAGGCATAATATAAATATAATATAAATATAAATATAAATATAAATATAAATAAATATAAATATAAATATAAACAACATGTGTATATACAGGTACAGATAGAGATGTAAATATTATATGTGTATATGTAGGTATAGGTACAGATATAAACATAAACATAAACATAATATAATATAATATAAATATAATATAAAATAAATATAAATATAAATATAAATAACATGTGTATATACAGGTACAGATACAGCTATAAATGAAAATATTATAAATATAAATAATATATAGATATAAATGTAAATATTATTATAAATATAAATATGTAGGTATAGATACAGATATAAATAGAAATATAATAAATATTATAAATATAAATAAGGTATCTGTAGATGTAGGCATAGATACAGATATAAACATAAATATAAAATAGAAACATAAACAGAAATAGAAATAATGTACATCTATAGATGTAGGTGTACAGATATAAGTGTGAATAATATATATGTGTAGATATAGGTATAGATATAAATATAAATGGAAATAGATGTGTAGTTGTAGGTATAAATATAAATATAAATATAAATATAAATATAAATATAAATATAAATATAAATTAAATATAAATTAAATATAAATATAAATATAAACAGATACAGGATCCCACCTTCCCACCTTCTCCTCCCCACATCAGAGCACCTCAGAAGCCTCCTGGAACAGCCCCTCCAGCAACTGTGGCTGCTGGCAGGAAGGATCATTCCCATTCCCATCCCCATTCCCATTCCCATTCCCATTCCCATTCCCATTCCCATCCCCAGGGAGCTGTTCTCTGACTGCTGCTCAGGGTAAATCCCAGTCCCACAAAGGCTGGGAATGTGCACGAGGTGCGGAGGATGAGGAGAGGAGCATCACCTGCTCCTCTTTCCAAGGAAATCAGGGAATATACAGGATACCCCAGGAAATGAAGGAATTCCCAGACATGGGAAGGAGTCCAGTCCAAGGCAGGTGGAGTCCCTGGAGCGAAGCCTCCAGTTCCAGGTGATTTAATCTTTAAAGAGCCTCATTACAAACAACTAATTGGGGATGGGAATTCAACAGCAGCTGCTCGAGTGGCCTGGATGAACCTGTTTGGGACAGGATACCCCAAACCCCAGGATCTGGGGACACCTCCCACTGTCCCAGGGTGTTCCCAGCCTGGCCTTGGGCACTGCCAGGGATGGAGCAGCCCATCCTGAGCTCCTGCTCCAGGGGCTGTGTCCATGTCCATGGGTTCACCTGCTTGACCTCTGCAGCTCCACAAGGAAAAGCTGCACTTGACTCAGCTGGGCTCAAAGTAAAGTCAAGCTGAGCTAAAAATATAAAATCCGCCCCCAACTGTGCAGTCATGAGCTTAAAATAGCCCAATTTTAAACAGCTAATGGGATCCAGATGTGTGAGATGAAAAACTTGCAGGGAAGTCATTAGAACACAATTTGAGGAGCATGGAAATGTCTCTGGTTAATCACAGAATCCTGGGGGGGTTTGGGATGGAAGCGACCTCAGAGCCCCTCCAGTGCCACCCCTGCCATGGCAGGGACAGCTCCCACTGTCCCAGGCTGCTCCAAGGACACAGGGAATGGCTTCCCAGTGCCAGAGGGCAGGGATGGATGGGAGACTGGGCAGGAATTGTTCCCTGGCAGGGTGGGCAGGCCCTGGCACAGGGTGCCCAGAGAAGCTGGGGCTGCCCCTGGATCCCTGGCAGTGCCCAAGGCCAGGCTGGAGTAGCCTGGGACAGTGGGAGGTGTCAGAGTAGGAACTGAGTGATTTTTTTAGGTCCCTTCTCACCCAAACCTATGAATTTAAGGCTCAATAAGGCTCTGTGGAAGCAGAACCGAGGAGGATCCACTGGGAAGCAGCACAAAGCCAGCACGAGGAGTTTCTGGAGGCTCCCCCTGGGCTCAGCTCAGCCCTTGGGCTCAACAACAGCAACACCAAAATAACACTGAGAGAAAAGAGAAAAACCCCTGAGCTGACCCAGAGCTGCACCCGAGCCTTTGCCAGCCCAGGTCACCACACTGCTGGGGGAAGAAACAGAGCAGGAATCACAGCTCACCCCAACAGGCACTGGATGATGGGCAGCTTTTCCAGCAGAACCCAAAGCCTTCCCTTGTGGTGCCAGCGGGGAGATGCCCCTCACTGAAGGGAGCCTGGGCTGCAGTGACTGCAGAATCACAACAGCAAAGAGAATGGTTCTGTGTGCTCTGATGGTGCCACAGAGAATGGTTCTGTGTGCTCTGATGGTGCCACAGAGAATGGTTCTGTGTGCTCTGATGGTACAAAGAGAATGGTTCTGTGTGCTCTGATGGTACCAGAGAGAATGGTTCTGTGTGCTCTGATGGTTCTGTGTGCTCTGATGGTACCACAGAGAATGGTTCTGTGTGCTCTGATGGTACCAGAGAGAATGGTTCTGTGTGCTCTGATGGTACCAAAGAGAATGGTTCTGTCTGCTCTGATGGTACAAAGAGAATGGTTCTGTGTGCATTAAATGGTACCAGAGAGAATGGTTCTGTGTGCTCTGGAGAACACCTGGAAGCAGCACAGCCCAGGGAGTCCCTTGGGGCAGCTGTGGGTGTGAGAGCCCTGCCTGGGACAGTGCAGCTCCTGCTGCTCCTTCACACGATTCTTCAGAACCTTCTCTTCCCCTTCTGAGTGTCACCGTGGCTGCCTGGGACACCACATGTGCTGATGTCACGTCTGTCCCCGAGCCACAACCCCCCCTGTGCACAGAGATTTCCTCAGAGCACCCCAGCACCTCAGGGAATCCCAGATGGGTTTGGGTGGGATCAGAGCCCATCCAGTGCCACCCCTGCCAGGGCAGGGGCACCTCCCACTGTCCCAGGCTGCTCCCAGCCCCGTCCAGCCTGGCCTTGGGCACTGCCAGGGATTTGCTAAGACTAAATTCAGTTTCACCTTTGCCATTGAGGGACCGGTTTGGAGCCACCACTGTCAAGGCCCATCCAAGGGAGCTGTTCCAGCTCCTCCTCCCATCCTTGTTTGGGATTAACTCTTCCTGATTTTCCCTGATTTCAGGAACAGCAAGGTCTGTGTGTGGAGCTCACTGCCAGCAACCCTTGCAGCTCACACCTCAGACTGATTCCCATTAATTTGCTAAGGTTCATTTGAAATAGCTGAGAATCCCTGACCCTGGAGCAGCAAAGTGCAGGAGAAATCCCAGAAATGCCAGAATCCCTGAGGCTGGAAAAGCCCTCCCAGCCCATCAAGCCCACGCTGTGACCAGGTGCTGGCACAGCCCAGGGGCCAGTGGCCTCTTGGCCAGTTCCCTGAGCCTTGTGCTGAGGGGTTTGGGGCAGCACCTGCCACCTTGGCCAGCTCTGACCCTTTGGAGCAGGGGTGTTTGGGCAGCTGGCAGTGTCTGTGTCACACTGAGGTGCCACCAGCACGTCACTCACCAGCGGTGGCACCAGCTCCATGCAAATCCTGGCTCTCTGATGGGACTGGTGTGTTATAAATGCTTTGAATTTGACTGAATTTCCTGCCCAGCCGTTATGTAAAGCAGCAGCTCCGTGTATAAACTACATTAAATAAATGTACACAGAAACACAGAGTGCTGAGTGTGGGGACACGGGGAGTCCTCAGAGCCACTGCTGGGGGTGGCAGGGCTTGCCCTGAGTGACCCAAAACATCCAGGTGGGATCACCCTGTCCCAGGGACAGGAGAAGGGGCAATGGCCTCAGGCTGGGCCAGGACAGGCTCAGGTTGGACATCAGGAGGAATTTGTGCCTGGAAAGGGGGCTCAGGCCTTGGCAGGGGCTGCCCAGGGAGCTTTGGAGTGCCCATCCCTGGAGGTGGCACTGAGTGCTCTGGGCTGGGGACAAGGTGGGCATCAGGCACAGGCTGAACTCAATGGTCTGAAAAGAACCTAAAAAAAGGGGAAAAAGGGACATTTCAGTGCGTGCAGATCCCTCGTGAGCTGCACAGGGGGATCCTCAGGAAGGAGCTTCCCCCCAGTCACGTGCAGCGATTGCTGCATTTACAAAAGCTGATATTTCCTCCTCAGCAGGAACAAACAAAGTGCCAGGACCCAAACAGAATCTTTTTTATTTCTCTTGCTGCTGGCAGCTGCTCTGGGCAGGGCCTGGCCCTGGGAGGGCACGGAGCTGCCCCAGGTGAAGCAGGTGCCACCCTCCAGCTGTGAGCTGGCATTTCCCTGGCTCTCAGGGTTTCCAAAGGATAATGCAAAAATCTGCAGTTCAGAGCCCTGCTTTATCCTTTATTCCCCTTTTCCCAAGCACAGGGCACAGGCAGGGAGCACAGGGAAGCTTTAATTATTGCAGTATTTCCCTTCAGTGCCCCAATTAAGAGTTTTTTGGTCATGACTTATTTTAAACTTGACCAAATTTTCCAATCTTTTCAGTTCCTGAATTTTTACAGACACCAAATCCAGAGAGCTTGAGCACTGAGCTGGTCACACAAAACTCTGGGAGCCAGGAGGGAATCCTCAGTTGTACAAAGATTCAAACCAAGCTCATCACTGGCTAATGAAGAAGGATTATCCAGAATCTGGATTTTCCCCTTTTCCCTTAAGGTTGGCTTTACAATCTCAGCTTTTTTGCCATTTTTTTTTTCCCTTTTTAACACAGAAACTTGGGCTGGGCTTTGCTGGAGGAGCCCCGTGGCTGAGCTGTGCTTGGGGACCACCAGAACCTCCTGCACCTTGTCCTCCACAGCACTGCTGGGATGGTCCCAAAAGCACCTGAACGAGGCTTTTTCACACTGAAACTTCCAGGATGGTTTAAAACAAATCCCAGGAGCCCCAGCAGCACCCTTGGAGAATCATGGAATTGTTTGGATTGGAAAAGACTTTGGAGAGCAGAGAGTCCAAGCATCCCCAGCACTGCCAGGGCCACCACTGCCCCATGTCCCCAAGTGCCACATCCACAGGGCTTTAAATCCCTGCAGGGATGGGGACTCCATCCTGTGCCAGGCTTTGAGCACCTTTTCCATGCAGGGACTGTCCCCAGAATCCAACCTGAACCTGCCCTGGTGAACGGAGGCATTTCCACAAACCCTGCATCCCAAAAAACCCCAAACTCCAGGGGTGAGGCCAAGCAGCTGCTTCACTCCAGGCCCAAGGCACGGGGCCTGTGTCACCCTGATGGCCACAGAGAGGCCCCAAAAGGCCCTGCCAGGGGACTCTGCCAGGGGACTCTGCCAGGGGACTCTGCCAGGGGAGCTCTGCCTGAAGCTCCTGCCCTCCCTTACCTCCACGGGGCCCTGCCCGGAGCTGCTCCGTGCCCATTCCTGCTGCTGCCAGCCCCTCCTGGTGCCCATGAGGCTCTGCAGAGGCGCCAGGGGCTCTGTCCTGCCTCCCAAAATTGAAGTGTGGCCGTGTGGCTGCCCCAGCACTGGGTTTTTGCACATATAAGGAAGAGGCTGCTGCTGTTACCCGGACACACTTCCTGTTTTACTGGGGATGATGAGCAGGGCTTGGGGCAGCTCCTGCCTGCCCCACTCTGCTTTCACCTCCAGTCCCTCCTCTCACAGCCAAACTCTGCTCCCCAGGCCCTGCAGAAACCACCAGCTGTGCCCTGTGCCACCCAAACCATCAGGATGGGCCTGAGCGCAAAGTCTGGGGATGCTGCCGACCCCACCCTCACAGCTCCAGCTGTGTTTGGGATACTCTCCAGTCCAGCTGGGAGATTTAGGATATTTTTCCAATGGGGAAGGAGGTTTTTGTGTGTTCCATATCCCAGAGCAGTGCTGCATTCCAGGGCTGGTGCTCCACAGCTCCAGAGGAATCCTCCTCACTGGGTGAAAAGAGCAGAGAAATGGACCGAGTGAAACCAAAACCAGCAGGAAAAGGCTCAGGGGAACCCTGGGGATCTCTGTCAGCACCAGCCCTGCCTCTCCTGGTCCCCAAAGCCAGGATGAAGTTGGGATGGTCCCTGCCAGGGGCTCCTGGAGCTGCATTCCCTCATTTCCACTTCCACTCATCCCTGGCTGCAGGACAGGGTGAGGAACCACAGCTGGGATGGAGCTGAGCCCACTCCCTGCTTCAATTCTGCTCTTCATGGCAACTTTTTGGGTACTAAATGTTATTTTTTGTATGTAGCAAGACCATGAAGCTGCAGTGTTTGCTGGTGGAAATGGGAAGAACCTTTCTAGATGCACAAAGGAAATGAAATACTGAAAAAGAAGGAAAATCTTGCCTGCAGAATTTACAGAATCCCAGACTGGTTTGGGTTGGAAGGACCTCAAAGCCCATCCAGTGCCACCCCTGCCATGGCAGAGTCACCTCCCACTGTCCCGGGCTGCTCCCAGCCCCAGTGTCCAGCCTGGCCCCGGGCACTGCCAGCACAAATCTTTTCTTTCCACTCCAGGACTGCAGCTGCCCCAGCACAGGGAACTGGGGGCTCCACCTGGTGAAAATCACCCCAAAATATCACTGAGTGCCTGAGGAAGGTGACTCACAGAGATCTGAATTTAAAAATGCTCCAGGCAGAGATTGTTTGAAGCTGGAAAATCCCTTCCAGACCCTCGAGTCCAAGCTGTGACCAATCCCCACCTTGTCCCCAGCCCAGAGCACTCAGTGCCACCTCCAGGAATTCCCTGCACACCTCCAGGGATGGGCACTCCAAAGCTCCCTGGGCAGCCCCTGCCAAGGCCTGAGCCCCCTTTCCAGGCACAAATTCCTGCTGATGTCCAACCTGAGCCTGCCCTGGCCCAGCCTGAGGCCATTGCCCCTTGTCCTGTCCCTGTTCCCTGGGAGCAGAGCCCGACCCCCCCTGGCTGCCCCCTCCTGTCAGGGACTGTGCAGAGCCACAAGGTGCCCCCAGAGCCTCCTGTTCTCCAGGCTGAGCCCCTTTCCCAGCTCCCTCAGCCACTCCTGCTGCTCCAGCCCCTTCCCAGCTCTGTTCCCTGCCCTGGACACGCTCCAGCCCCTCCAGGTCTCCCTCATCAGGAAGAGCCCAGCACTGGACACCGGTGACCATTCCCAGGCTCTGCTTGGACACCTGGGCTGCTCTGAGCCCACCCCACTGTGGGATGGGAGAGCTCAGTGCCTGGAAGAGTAAATCCACATGGAATTCTGTCTCCTGGCTCAGGAAGGGCCATCACAGCTCAGGGAACTGGGAGAGGAGACCCACGGGGACAACAAACTCCCAGGGGAGGGAGGGAGGGAGGGGATGGGCAGCTCCAGAAACCCCTGGCCCAGCCCTGCTTTGTTCCACACATTGTTTCTCCTGGAATTCTGACAGGGATCTGAAGGAGAAACCCACGACCAGCTGGGAATTCCTTGGAGTGAACATTCCATGGGATCAACCCTTCAGAGCTGCTCAGAGGAACCAGAGGCAGAAGGGACACGCTCAGGAACGGCACCGACCTCATCTCACTCCCCCAACATTTCTAATTCATTCCTCACTGACCTTCAGAGCATTCACACCCATAAAGCATCAATTTATGCTGAAAGCCAAAATGCCATCCCAGGAAAAACCATCAGCACCAGGCCTCAGAGAGGAGCAACCCCCCTTGTTTGTGTTTATACTTTCACACTGTCCTGTTTTGGGTACTTTTGGCAGCTGTTTCAGGGTAAAATTCCCTAAATTTCCATTCCTTCTCACCTGGGCTCCTCCTGCCCTTTGGTAATGTGATATATAAAACTTCTATCTCAAATCTCTACATAAAGATCTCTCTAAAAGACACATCAATTCCCTCACAGGCTTTTACCTAATATTGCAAAACTGGAGATGTAGGAAAAGTAACCAGAATCCTGTTATTGACCAAATAATTGGAGAGGATTTGTCAAAAATGTAAATATTCCCTGTCAAAGCTTTCCTGCCAAAGGATGGACTTGGAGTCAGCTTTAATTCCTAAGGGTTTTTTATCATTTTGTGCTTTCCTGGTGCTTTCAGTGCTTTCAATTCCACATAACACAGTTTGAGTTGGGCCTGTGGCTGCAGGGCAGGGCTGGCCCAGGTGACCCCCCCTGGGCAGCAGGAGCCCCTCCCCAGCCAGGTGACCCCTCCTGGGCAGCAGGAGCCCCTCCCCAGCCAGGTGACCCCTCCTGGGCAGCAGGAGCCCCTCCCCAGCCAGGTGACCCCTCCTGGGCAGCAGGAGCCCCTCCCCAGCCAGGTGACCCCCCCTGGGCAGGGTCTGGCAGCTCCCTGCAGCTCTGGGACAGCTCTGGGACCTCTCTCTGCCTCACCCAGCAGTCCCAGGGCACTGGAAATGCCTTTTAAATAAGGAATTCTGTGCATGAGAGGGGAGAAGGAAGAAGAGTGGATTGGAGGGTGAACACTGACAGGACTGAATATCCAAACATTGCCTGGTTTAGGAAGGAGAGGAGCCTAAACCAGGCCAGAACTGAGCACAAAGCTCAGGCTCAAACCCTCCAGGACCCCCCAGTCCTCCTGCAGGGATGCAGGGACTGGCAGGGAAAGCCTGGCAGGAGCAGCCTGGCAGTTCCTGGGCCGTGCCAGAGCCCTGACCACACCTGGCACAGGTACCTGTCCCCTTCCCTCGGGGAAGGAGCCAGCTGGGAGCGCTCTGAGGCAGGAGAGGTGATGGACAGACCCCTCCAAGCCCTTCCCACGCAGGCTCCAGGGGAAATCCCTGCTCCCAGAAGGGGAACTCACCTTTCCTTTTCCACCTGCTCTTCCTGCCGTCCTTGGGGGCGCAGCCATCGCTGCTGGAGCTGCTGTGCTCCGAGCTCTGCGAGTCAGAGTGGCCATCACTGCTCTCCTCCGAGCCCTCCGACAGCTCCTTCAGCCCGTCAGGGATGTCCTTCTGCCAGGGGACAGCACAGAGTCACCACAGAGCCACCAGAGTCACCACAGAGCCACCAGAGTCACCACAGAGTCACCACAGTGTCACCCCCGTGCCAGGGACAGCCCCACAACACAACCCCTAAAACCAGAAGGGTTTTGGTCACCCAGCTCCAACTGTGGCCCTTTTAATGCCCCACAGCTGCTTCACTGCTGGCCCCAAACCCTTCTGGGAGTCCCTACAAACACGGAATGCAGGTGGCACGTCCTGAACCCTGTCCCATGTCCTGAAGCCTGTCCCCATTGTCACCTCCCAGGTGTCTCCTCAGCTGCCCTTCCCCATCCCTGATCACCAACTCCAACTCAAGGGCTGGAGGGACAGGACACAGGGAATGGCTTCGAAGTGGAAAAGGAGGGATTTGGGTGGGATGTTGGGCAGGAATTGTTCCCTGGCAGGGTGGGCAAGTCCTGGCACAGGGTGCCCAGAGAAGCTGGGGCTGCCCCTGGATCCCTGGCAGTGCCCAAGGCCAGGCTGGAGCCACCTGGGACAGTGGGAGGTGTCCCTGCCATGGCAGGGGTGGCACTGGATGGGCTCTGAGGTCCCTTCCCACCCAAACCAGTCTGGGACTCTGGGATCCCAAGGTGTTTCTGCCTGGGATGGCTCCGGGCTGGGGCTCTGCTTCTCAGCAGACAAATCCTGTGGGATGCAGAGCCAGGGGATCAAAGGAAAAAAACGGAGCTGTGGGGAGAAATCAGAGCCCCTTGCAGGGCCTGAAGGGGCTCCAGGAGAGCTGGAGAGGGACTGGGGACAAGGGACAGAGGGACAGGAGCCAGGGAATGGCTTCCCAGTGCCAGAGGGCAGGGATGGATGGGAGATTGGGCAGGAATTGTTCCCTGGGAGGGGCTGGGATGGAATTTGGAATTCCCAGAGAAGCTGTGGCTGCCCCTGGATCCCTGGCAGTGCCCAAGGCCAGGCTGGAGCCACCTGGGACAGTGGGAGGTGTCCCTGCCATGGCAGGGCTGGCACTGGAGGGGCTCCAGACACAATTCCAGCCCAAAGCAGGAATGCTGTGAGCCCTTCCTTCTGTAATTAAAACACATCCTATTTTTAGAGATGCCAATCAGGCATTGATCATTCCCGTTATCCCCTGAGGGACACTGAGCTCAAGGTGATTTTCCATCTCCAGACACAAACCCAGAGCAGTGAAGAGGAAGTTTCCCTTTTAGGGCTGGAGGTTCATTAACATTTTAATTGCTCTCTCACTTCTGGGACAGTAATTAACAGCAATAATTAACACTGTGGGTAACGAGGAGCAGCTCCAGCTGCACCTTCACAGCTCAGAAGGGAGGGATTGTCTATGGTGCCAATGAAAAATCCCCTTTTGGGACTGTCCTGGATAATCTGGAGATCAGGAGGAATTTATCCATGGAAAGGGTGGCCAGGGAGGGGATGGAGACCCAAAGAAACCCCAAACTGGACACAGAACCCCAAACTGGACACAGGAATCCCAAACTGGACACGGGAACCCCAAACTGGACACGGGAACCCCAAACTGGACACGGGAACCCCAAACTGGACACGGGAACTCCCAAAGCAGGGGCTGAGCACAAGGTGGGGATGGGCACAGCTGGACTGGACGATCCCACTGGGCTTTTCCCATCTCGGGGATTCTGGGATCCTGCCCAGGAGTGCCCTGAGCAGCCAGGGGGGTGCCTGGCACTCACCTTGAGGGTGTAGACGCCCATTCTGCCGGGCACCTTGTAGAAGATGCCCTCCTCTCCCCGGGAGTTGGTGTGCAGCATGGCATTCAGGCAGGCCAGGGGGGACGTCCCGCTGCAAGGAGACCCCGTGAGTGTCTGACCCCTGCCCCACAGCCCTTCCCCAGCCAGCCCCACACATGCACACACCCCACATCCAACCCCTATTCCCAACAGGAATGCGAGCTGGAGCTGCCACGAGAAGCAATAGGGAAATCAGTCCATGGGTGCTGCAATCCCAGGGAAAAGCAAACAAAAATCCCTCCACCTTCAGGCTCTCCTAGATTTTTCGGCCCAGCATCAAACCAGCCCCAGTTTCCAAGCTCTGGGTGAGCCTCAGAGCGGGTTTGGGGTGAGCTGATGGATTTGAAGTTGTGTTGAGGGTTTTTTCCCCAAGAAGAACCCACGTTGTGCTGGAATGAGGATTGTGGGGTAAGAAATGGGAACCAACTGTGCAATTCCCTCTGGGAAGAGAGGAGCTCCCAATCCCAGAGGGGAGGGAGACAGACCCATCTTCCCACTAGTGATGGAGGGGTTTTGGTTTGGGAACCAACTGTGCAATTCCCATGGGGAGAGGGGAGCTCCCAATCCCAGCCAGCAGAGGGGACACAGATCCATCTTCCCACCAGTGCTGGAGGGGTTTTGGTTTGGGAACCAACTGTGCAATTCCTGTGGGAAAAGGGGAGCTCCCAATCCCAGGCAGGAGACGGGAGGCAGAGCCATTTTTCCACCAGTGTTGGAGGGGTTTTGGTTTGGTTTTTCAGCCCATTCTGCAGACAGGAGCAAGCCCAGGCAGGCCCAGCAGCTGAGCTGTGTCCCCAGGGCAGGGACAGGAGTGTCACAGAGGCCACTGAGCCTGGGCTGTGCAAGCTCTGGGGTGGCAGCAGGGCCAGGGCTGTGCCCGTCCCCTGTGCTGGCTCTGCTGGGGCACCTCCAGTGCTGGGGACAGCTCTGGGCCCCTCCTGACAGGAGAGACCTGGAGGGGCTGGAGCGTGTCCAGGGAAGGGAACAGAGCTGGGGAAGGGGCTGGAGCAGCAGGAGTGGCTGAGGGAGCTGGGAAAGGGGCTCAGCCTGGAGAACAGGAGGCTCTGGGGGGACCTCAAAGCCTCTCCCAGAGCCTGAAGGGGCTCCAGGAGAGCTGGAGAGGGACTGGGGACAAGGCCTGGAGGGACAGGAGCCAGGGAATGGCTTCCCAGTGCCAGAGGGCAGGGCTGGATGGGAGATTGGGCAGGAATTGTTCCCTGGCAGGGTGGGCAGGCCCTGGCACAGGGTGCCCAGAGAAGCTGGGGCTGCCCCTGGATCCCTGGCAGTGCCCAAGGCCAGGCTGGACACTGGGGCTGGGAGCAGCCTGGGACAGTGGGAGGTGTCCCTGCCATGGCAGGGGTGGCTCTGGGTGGGCTCTGAGGTCCCTCCCACCCAAACCACTCAGATTTGGTGCCTTTCCCAGTCACTCCCAGCCCGTGGAACAGCAGGGATCACAGGGAATCCCCCCCATTCCCAGGAATCTCCAGGGTGGGGAAGAGAGCCCTGCCAGGGACCTGAGCTGAGCCTCCCCCAGCCCATCCTGGATAAAACCCGGCCTAGGGTTAATCCCAGCACTCCACAGGAGCCCAGAGCCACCCTTTGGGAGCTCCCCCAGGGATGAAGCCTTGGAAGGACCATCTTTAGCAAAGATTTCCTGCTCTGGCACCTCCTCTGCTCCTGCAGAAACCCCAAACTGGACACGGGAACCCCAAACTGGACACGGGAACCCCAAACTGGACAAAGGAACCTCAAACTGGACACGGGAACCCAAACTGGACACAGGAACCCCAAACTGGACATGGGAACCTCAAACTGGACACAGGAACCCAAACTGGACACGGGAACCCCAAACTGGACACGGGAACCCCAAACTGGACATGGGAAGCTCCAGACTGAAAACCCCTCCAAACCAGCCCCAAAAGGAAATTAAACCAAGCCCAGAAGCTCCCCCTGGACCTGGATGAAGCCCAAGGCATTGGAGCTGTGCTGGACCTGCCTGATCCCGAGGAAAAGGACTCGGGATGTTCTCCCTGGATCACAGCTGGGGCTGCCCTCAGCCCTGCCAGTTTGCTTCCCACTGATGCCACAGGAGGCTGGGATGAGGTCTATCCTTGGGGGATCTCCTGGATCATCTCCTGGGCTGCGGGGATTGCAGCCCTTGAGGGGTCCCTGCTGTCCCTGTGCTCAGAATCCTCAACATTCCCTGATTCCCTTCTCTCAATCCCTGATTCATTCTCTCATTCCCTGATTCATTCTCTCATTCCCTGATTCCCTTCTCTCATTCCCTGATTCCCTTCTCTCATTCCCTGATTCCCGTCTCCCAACCCCTGATTCCCTTCTCCCATTCCCTGATTCCCCTCTCTCATTCCCTGATTGCCTCCTCCCAATCCCTGATTCCCTTCTCTCATTCCCCGATTCCCTTCTCCCATTCCCTGATTCC
>JAVTVJ010002821.1:0-50665 GCA_034509425.1 Eopsaltria australis | reverse complement strand
GATGGATGGATGGATGGATGGATGATGGATGGATGGATGGATGGATGGATGATGGATGGATGGATGGATGGATGATGGATGGATGGATGGATCGTGGATGGATGGATGGATGGATGGATGGATGGATGGATGGATGGATGGATGGTGGGATGCTCCGGGCTCTATTCCCCACTGGAATGTGCCCTTCCCGGAGCTCTGCTGATTTGCCATCACACAAGGATGTGGCTGAGGGGCTGTTCTGCCTTTGGAGAGATTCTATTCAAGGAGTAATGAGTGCAAAGTGAAAGAGTGGGAATTCAGGTGGGATATTGGGAAGGAATTCCTGGCTGGGAGGGTGGGGAGGTCCTGGAATGGATTTCCCAGGGAAGCTGTGGCTGCCCCTGGATCCCTGGCAGTATCCAAGGCCAGGCTGGACAGGACTTGGAGCAGCCTGGGACAGTGGAAGGTGTTGGGGTTGGAATGGGGTGGGATTTCAGGTCCCTTCCAACCCAAACCAGTTTGGGATCCCAGGACCTGCCCTGAACAAGCCCTGTGGTCAGGAGATGTCACTCCAGCGACAGGAAAAACACCAAAGGGCTTTCCGGGAATCTGCTGGGAACCGGGAATGAGGGCAGAGCCTTCTGGCCTCGGTGCATCCACAGGCAGGGCCAGGAAAAGGGTGAGGCAACTCATGGAGAGAGCAACTCATCCCAGTGCTGGTGTGGGAACAACCCTGGGGAATTCCGGCTGCTGGCAGGGGCTGTGAAGGGCGGGAATGTTCATCCTGTGCCCTCAGGAGTATAGGAACCTGAGCTCATCCCGATCCCGCTCCTCCGCTCCTGCTTCCCTCCGCAGTTTCACAGCTGACTTAGCTAAAAATACTCCTTTGTCCTGTACTTTCCAACTTCCTGCAGTTTCTCTGCAGACAAAAGTGGAGCTCGCTGCCAAAATCAGATACTCAAGGAGCTCTATTACTTATAAAATCAGCTGCTGCCACGTGACAGCTGCAAACATCTGGAATCCATCGCCCGGGCTCCGTGTGGGACTTGATCCTGCTCAAATATCAGCCCGGAGCTTGAGTTTCTGCAGCTTTCTCAGACCCCCAAAACAATTCCTGCAGAAAGTGGTTTGCAGATAATCAAAATTTCAGGGGGGGGGAGGAAAAAATTAACATTGTCAAAAGAGAAGGATTTTTAAAAGCTTTAATGATATTTTTTTTAAGTTGAGGGAAGTGTTTTCCTCCCTTTCTCCTCCAGGAGAGATGGGAAGCGTGAGGGAAATGCTGCTCCCAGCACTCCATGAGTTAATCCTCACTTGGAGCTGCTCCCTTGGGCAGCCCAGGCTGAGCAGGAAACCTTCCCAGCAGGATATGGGGTGTCCTGGGAGGCTGTGGGAGCACACCTGGATCCCTGCGAGGTGACAGCCACTCCCCCTGGAGAGGTCCTGGGGCAGGACAGGATCCTGAGCTGGGGACAAAGCCCTCAGCACCATCCTGGGGGGTGCTGTGTCCCCAAAAAGTGTGGGGTTTGCTCTGGGATGGGGATAACGTGGAATGCTGAGCCAAAATGTGTGGATCTGGGCAAGGTGGGACAAAAACACCTGGAGCAGGGGTTGTTCTGGGCTGAAGGGCTGCCCCAAACCGTGCCAACCATCCCTGGCACATCCCTTTCCTGGCAGGAATGCCAACCTGCGATCCAAGCATCAACACCAGATTAATTCCTTATTTTCAATCAGTGTTACTGAGAACAGCACGTGCTCTCACATCACATTCCCAAGATGGTTTAATCCTAAAAAATCCTTCCATAATTTCATTGTGGGTGCAGGATCCATGCAGGGGGATCGGAAAGGATTCTTTCCTTTATGGAAAGGGTTGTTCTGTGCTGAAGGGCTGCTCCAAAGGGTACCAGTCGTTCCTGGCACACCCCTTTCCTGGCAGGAATGCCAACCTGCAATCCAAGCATCAACACCAGATTAATTCCTTATTTTCAATCAGTGTTACTGAGAACAGCACGTGCTCTCACATCACATTCCCAGGATGGTTTAATCCTAAAAAATCCTTCTATAATTTCATTCTGGGTGTAAGATCCATGCAGGGGGATCGGAAAGGATTCTCTGCTTTATGGAAAGGGTTGTTCTGGGCTGAAGGGCTGCCCCAAACGGTGCCAACCATCCCTGGCACACCCCTTTCCTGACAGGAATGCCAACCTGGAATCCAAGCATCAACACCAGATTAATTCCTTATTTTCAGTCAGTGTTACTGAGAACAGCACGTGCTCTCACATCACATTCCCAAGATGGTTTAATCCTAAAAAATCCTTCCATAATTTCATTGTGGGTGCAGGATCCATGCAGGGGGATCGGAAAGGATTCTTTCCTTTATGGAAAGGGTTGTTCTGTGCTGAAGGGCTGCTCCAAAGGGTACCAGTCGTTCCTGGCACACCCCTTTCCTGGCAGGAATGCCAACCTGCAATCCAAGCATCAACACCAGATTAATTCCTTATTTTCAATCAGTGTTACTGAGTATAGCACATGCTCCCATCCCTCATTCCCAGGATGGTTTAATCCTAAAAAATGCTTCTATAATTTCATTGTGGGTGTAGGATCCATGCAGGGGGATCGGAAAGGATTCTTTCCTTTATGGAAAGGGTTGTTCTGGGCTGGAGGGCTGCCCCAAATGGTGCCAACCATCCCTGGCACACCCCTTTCCTGGCAGGAATGCCAACCTGCAATCCAAGCATCAACACCAGATTAATTCCTTATTTTCAATCAGGGTTACTGAGTATAGCAACTGCTTCCATCCCTCGTTCCCAGGATGGTTTAATCCTAAAAAATCCTTCTGTAATTTCATTGTGGGTGTAGGATCCATGCAGGGGGATCAGAAAGGATTCTTTGACTCTTCCCCTCAGGTTACAGTGGGCATTCCCTGCTGCACTATCCCAGCTCCTAAAACTCCTGGGATTGGCCAGAAAGAGCAGAATAACGCAATTATCAGGGTATAATCTCTCTATCTAATGACTTAAAATAATTATAATTAATTAATATAAGGATCAGCGCTGGTAGATGCAACCACGGCCTCCCCTTCTCCCTGCGGTCTCCAGGGCACAGCTCCAAGCGCTCAGGCCCTGCAGGGCGGTCGAGAGCCAAACAGAACCTTGGATCCAGCTCTTCCCATTCCCTAATTTTGGGATTTTACTTTATTTTCAGGCACATCTCCCTCCCCCCAGCTGGCCGTGCACAGCTGGATCCCCGCGTTTGGAATATTGAGCAGGAAAACACAGGAGCAGCCAAGCGGCCTCGAGAGGGAGGCCTGGGAAAAGAGAGCAGGAAAACACCTGCACTCCCAGCCCTATCCTAATTAATATTTGAACATTTTCCATGGAGCTGGGACCGTCTCAGCTTTGGAAAAACTCGGGGATGGTTTAATCTGGAGCTTCCCAAGATCCCCGAGCAGGCTGGATGTGCACAAAGGCTCAGCTCTGTCCCCCTCCCCTGGCACAGCTCGGAGCTCATCCTCCTGAGATGATTTTATCAATTAAACTCGGAGGTTTTATCAATTAAACTCTGAGGTTTTATCAATTAAGCTCTGAGGTTTTATTAATTAAACTCTGAGGTTTTATCAATTAAACTCTGAGGTTTTATTAAGAGGAGGATCAATGTGGAATCCTGGGCCATTTCAGCTGGCGGGGGAAAGCTTGGGAGGGCCTGGAATTCCCAGGAAGTTTCCAAAGGCAGCTCCAAAATTATGGCTGTTAATTCCTAAAAATCTCAGGTTTTATCCACATGCCACTGAAAACTATATGGAAATTCCAGGGGTTTTTTTTCCCCAAAATCTTCTACCTGATGGCTGCAGGCTCTGCTGGCAAAACAAACATTCCTGAATCCAATCCCACGGAGAGGAGCTACAACTCCAGGGTTTTTCCCTTCCCCGAGCTCCCTGGACAATTCTTGTCCCCAGAGCTCCACAAATCCTCCTCATAAATTAACCAAGGAATGCTAAAAACCCCCAAATTATTGCCACAAGGTTCAGTCAATCCAGGCCTGCATTCCCAGAGGAGTTTCACCTAAAATAAAACCCGGCAGCACCTCATGCAGATCCCAAAATCTTCAGCCCCAAGCACAGCGATCCCAAAAATTCACATTCCTACAGCACAGAGGGATTGATCATTTTTGTGCCGTGGATTGTTTAATTCTCTTTTTTTGTCACATCACACGATCTGTCACCGCTGGGAGCTGCTCTGCTCCTTGTTTTGTTCACACCCTCACGGCAATCCCCGCTCCCAGCAGCCAAAACCTTGGGATTCGCTCCCATTTCTGGCCCCAAAAGCTGCTTTGTGGTTGGAATATCCCTTCCCATGGAGTTTGACCCTTCCAGGGATTTACCTGAAGGATCCCTTCAGCACTGGGTGGCATCGTGGGTCCTGGAGAGCGGGAATTGGGAGCTAATCCATATCCGAGGGGTTCCATTCCAGAGGGAACTGGGAAGAACCTGATCCATCCCTGAGCTGGACTCACAGAGGCCTAGTTAGGATTTAATCCACATCCAAGGGGTTCCATCCCAGAAGGAACTGGGAAAAGCACGGTAAACCCTGGAATGAATTCATAATTAAGATTTAGTCCCTATTTAAGGGATACAATCCCAGAAGGAACTGGGAAAAGCATGGTCCATCCCTGGGCTGGACTCCCAGGGACTTAATAAGGATTTAATCCCTATTAAAGGGATATAATCCCAGAAGAAACTGGGAAGAACGTGGTCAACCCTGGCTTGGATTCCCAGGAACCTTATGAGGATCTAACCCCCATTCCAGGTGCCTCATCCCATAAAGAACTGGGAAGAGCCTGGTCAACCGTAGGATGGATTCCTAGGGACCCAATTAGGATTTAATCCCTATTAAAGGGATATCATTCCAGAAGGAACTGGGAAGAATGTGGTCAACCCCGTGTTGGATTCTCAGGGATGTAAGGAGAACTTTAATCCCCATTCCAGGTGCCTCATCCCATAAAAAACTGGGAAGAGCCTGGCCTACCTTGGCTTGGACTCCCTGCCTTCCACACCCTCCTGCCACACTCCGGAGGTGCAAGGCAGCCAAGGGAAGGATATTTTGCCTTTCCAAAGCAGTTCCCGTTTCTCAAATCCCAGATTTTGTTCCCAGAGAGCTTCTCTGGTTGCTCAGCAACTGCTTCAGAGCTGATCAGAGCTCGGGGTGGTGGCGGCCGCCGGCAATTCCTGCTGGACAGGGAATGAGGACAGGATCCGGAGAAAGATATGGAGAGGGAAAGGCAGGCAGTGCTCCCTGAGAGCTGGGAAATCCAGTTTGTCTGGGTTAACAAAAATCAGCTGGAATTTCGGGTGGGAAAGGGTCATTTTGGGTGGGAAGTGTCACTTTTCACTGCTCGGGTTAGCTGTGGGAAGGAAGGGAATCCACGGCATGGGACAATCCATGGCTGTCCCTGGAATGTTTGGCCCTGCCAGGGAAGCGATTCGGGAATTCAGGAATTCAGCTTTGTTTTCACGGATTCATGGGAACAGATTTTGGGTTGGAATTACCTTCAAGCTCATCCAGTTCCACTCCTGACACCTCCCACTATCCCAGATTGCTCCAGGCCTCATCCAACCTGGCCTTGGGCACTCCCAGGGATCCAGGGGCAGCCACAGCTTCTCTGGGAATTCCATCCCACCCCCTCCCCACCCTCCCAGCCGGGAATTCCTTCCCAATACCCCATCTAAACCAATATTCCTTCCCTTTGAACCCATTCCCTCTTGTATTTTCCACGCTGGATAAACCCAAAAGGCTTCGAGCGCTTCTCCAGAAGTTGTTGGTTCTCCTTCCCCTTCCCAACCTTTCTCCTGGAATCCACACCCCCTCCTCTCCAGGCTGTTCCCTCTGGATTCCCGCTCTCCCAGTGCCAATTAGGTTGATCATGGCACCACTTTGCAGCTTTCAGAGCATTCTCCTCAATTATTAAACACGGAATTTACATCCCATCCCAGCAGATTCCCTTTGAAGCTCCGGCCGAGCTCGGAATTCCCTCCTGCTCCTCCCGATCCCAATCCCACCCCCCCCCCCCCCCCCGCTCCTTCCATCTGTGGGAACATCACCTGGTTTTTCCCACTTTTTCAGCTTTCCAACCCAATCCTGGTTCCTATTTTATGGTTCCCATTCCTTGCTTTTCCATGGACATCGAGCACAGCCATTGTTGCTGTTGGATGTGCCAAAAAAATGATGGAAGCGCTCCTCAAAAATCCCATTTTCCTCAAAATTCCCATTTTCCTCCAAATTCCCATTTTCCTCAGAAAATCCCATTTTCCTCAGGAAATCCCGTTTTCCTCCAAAATCCCATTTGGGTCCAGAGCTGTCACTATAAAATATTCCAGCATCCCCTGATGCTCCAAGCCAATCCAAACTCAGCTTCCCCAGACCTAAAACCACTCAAAAAACCCATAAAATTCCCCCATTCCTCCTTTGAAAGGGTGACACAAATATTTTGGGATGTGAAGGGAAGGAACAGGGCAGGGAAAAGCAGAGAGAATCCTGGAATTGATGAGATTGCTGAATTCCCTGAAAAACTGGGAAAATTCGGGTTCAGATCTCTCCCTGTCCCAGAGATGTTCTCTGGACCAAACCAATCCAAACTCAGCTTCCCCAGACCTAAAACCACTCAAAAACCCCATAAAATTCCCCCATTCCTCCTTTGAAAGGGTGACACAAATATTTCAGGGCGTGAGAGGAAGAACAGGGCAGGGAAAAGCAGAGAAAATCCTGGAATTTATGAGATTGCCGAATTCCCTGAAAAATTTGGAAAATTTGGGTTCAGAGCTGTCACTATAAAATATTCCAGCATCCCCTGATGCTCCAAGCCAATCCAAACTCAGCTTCCCCAGACCTAAAACCACTCAAAAACCCCATAAAATTCCCCCATTCCTCCTTTGAAAGGGTGACACAAACATTTCCTGATGGGAGGGGAAGAGCAGGACAGGGAAAACCAGAGAGAATTCTGTAATTAATGGGATTTCTGATTGCCCTGAAAAACTGGGAATATTTTGGGTCCAGAGCTGTCACTATAAAATATTCCAGCATCCCCTGATGCTCCAAGCCAATCCAAACTCAGCTTTTCCAGACCTAAAACCACTCAAAAATCCCATAAAATTCCCCCACCCCTCTTTTGAAAGGGTGACACAAACATTTCCTGGTGTGAGAGGAAGAACAGGGCAGGGAAAAGCAGAGAGAATCCTGGAGTTAATGAGATTGCTGAATTCCCTGAAAAATTTGGAAAATTTGGGTTCAGAGCTGTCACTATAAAATATTCCAGCATCCCCTCGTGCTCCAAGCCAATCCAAACTCAGCTTCCCCAGACCTAAAACCACTCAAAACCCCCATAAAATCCCCCCACCCCTCTTTTGAAAGGGTGACACAAACTTTTCGGGGTGTTGAATCCTCTTTTATCACATCAGAAACGGAATGTGGGGCTCGGCAGGAGCCTGCAAGTGCAGCAGGGGGACACCAGAATCCCAAAAAGCCACCTGGGTGCCCCAAAAAAAGGACTTTTGGAAGGGCACGGTGGCACCGAGGGTCCCAAAAATGGGCTCATCATCCTTTCAGTGCTGGTTAGACCCAGCCCAGCAAAGTATTTAAGCTTAAACTCGGGTTTAAGCACCCGCTTCTGTCTGGATGGCTCACAGCTCACCTGTCCACGTGGAAATGTCACTTTTCTGTCACCCTAAACCCACCCCAATGATTTTTTTCCCCTGCCTGACTCTGGAATCCATAAGGATTTGGAGCTGCAAGCTCCAAAATTTGGGTTTTTCTCCTTTAGATGCAAAAAGGTTCCACCCTTCCTCCACCTGAGCAGGTGAGAGGGATTCCAGCCCTTTATTCCTTAAAAATTCAGATTTGGGGATGCTCCATGAACCAACCAGGGCATTTCCAGGGATTTCAGATCCTCTCCCTTCCAAATTCAGATTTGGGGATGCTCCCTGAACCCATCCAGGACCATTCCAGGGATTCCAGCCCTTTATTCCTTAAAAATGCAGATTTGGGGATGCTCCATGAACCATCCAGGATCAATCCAGGGATTTCAGCCCTTTATTCCCTCAAAATTCAGATTTGGGGATGCTCCATGAACCCACCCAGGACCATTCCAGAGATTTCAGATCCTCTCCCTTCCAAATTCAGATTTGGGGATGCTCCATGAACCATCCAGGACCATTCCAGGGATTTCAGCCCTTTATTCCCTCAAAATTCAGATTTGGGGATGCTCCATGAACCATCCAGGACCATTCCAAAGATTTCAGATCCTCTCCCTTCCAAATTCAGATTTGGGGATGCTCCATGAATACATCCAGGACCATTCCAGGGATTTCAGCCCTTTATTCCTTAAAAATGCAGATTTGGGGATGCTCCATGAACCATCCAGGACCATTCCAGGGACTTCAGATCCTTTTCCCTCAAAATAAAATTTTGGGGATGTTCCATGAACCCACCCAGGACCATTCCAGGGATTTCAGCTGCTTGGCTGTGCAGAAAAAATTAAATATTTTTAAAAATTTAACAGATATTTTTTTTAATTTCAGCCTTCCACACAAGTTCACACACGGAATTCAGAATTAAATCCACCCCAACCCGAGCTCAGGGCAGCTTTTCCAGCAGCAGGGATGAGCCAGAAGGACCAAAAAAATCAGCACAAAATGAGGCCTCACCTCTCCCCGGAAAAACCTGCACAAGAAGAAATGTAAAAAAACACATTAAGGAAAAAAAAAATCCCATTTCTAGGAGAAATAAAGAAAAAAAAAAATAAAATAAAATAAAGCCTTGACAGCTGTGTTGAAATTACCTCTGGTAATTTGAGCTGAGTGGAAGCTTTTAGGTTCGACTGCACTGAAAAAAAATAAATGTAAAGCACGTCACTTATTGAGCTTTTATTGCTGACATCCAGCCCCGTACCTGCCGAGGAAATCTGGAGATCAGGCAGCTGGAAGTGCTTGGAAATGGGAGAATTGGGGATGCTGGAGAGTCATTAAACCCGGAATTAAATGGGGTCTCTTGTTCTTCAGGGGAATCTTAGAAAAAAATATAAAATATAGAATAAAAGTGTAGAAGTCAAAAAGCTTCTCCCTCCTGGCTGAGCTTTGTGCTCTTCCTTTAATAAGAAGAATTCCTGGATTGGGGTGGGGAGGGAGCAGGGAGCCCAGGAAAATGAAGCCTCAGCTCATCCTCTTCTCTCCTTAGGCTGAGCTTTGTTAGGCGCGGCTCAAAGGTGAATAAAAGGTGTCAGGCGTCAGCTCTGGCAAAGCCAAGCTCATCCCTGCCCCAGGGGGAAATGTCTGAGGGTGACTCGTGAAGGGACAAAGATCCCAGCCCAGGCTGGAGAGTGAAATCCAGAGTGAAAGGAAAAGATAAAAATATAGGAATATAGAAATTTATAGAAATTAATAGAAATTAATAGAAATTAATAGAAATTAATAGAAATTAATAGGAACAGTTCGATGCTAATGAAATTTTATACAATTAAATGTTATACAATTGTATTTTAACATTATAATATAGAATATATATAATATAATTATAATGTATGCAATACATTGTATATATAAAATATATATTTTATATAATGCATATAAATATATTATATATCTTATATCTTATATCTTTTATATATTATATTATATATTATATATATATATTATAGTATATAAAATAAAATATAAAATAAAAATATAAAATATAAATATAAAAATATAAATATAAAATATAAAATTAAATATAAAATATTATATCTTATATTCTTATATCTGATATGCTCTTATATCTTATATCTTATATATATATATAATTTACACTATATAATATATAACATATACTATATAATACATAATATGCAATATATAATACATAATGTATAATATGTATAATATATAATATATATAAAAATTAAATTATATATTTATATGGCATATTTATTCCATTTTATATAATAATTTTTTAATAATTAAAATTTAATATATAATAATATATAAACAAGTAAACACAGCATATTCTATATAAATGCATAAAACATATTGAAATAAAATCATCAGCTCTGCCAGCCCTTCCTCAGCATTCCCAACAAAACAGAGCTAAAAACAACAAATCACCAGTTCCAAAGTGGGGTAAATTATTCCCCTGAATTCTCCTCAAGGAGAGGCTGCCCATCCTTATCAAAATATTGATTTCAAGTGAATTAGGAAATTCTGGCAAGGTAAGACAAGAAAAAAAATCTGGGGCAGTGGGAGGTGTCCCTGCCCATGGCAGGGGTTGGAATAAAATGGGATTTAAGGTCCCTTCCCCACCCGAATTTCTCCTCACTCCAAGACAAATGGAATCCCTGAGGATCCCTCATAGGATTAGGAATTCACTCTGGGATTCCCGTGGCAGCTCTGCCAGTCTGGAAGCTCTTCAAGGTTACTCACATTAAAAAAACTGAGAACTTTAAACACACAAAAAAAATTATTTAAAAAAAAACTCAAAATTTACCAAGCCCCAAATGAGCAGGGCTTTAAAACCTCAGAGGCTTTGGTTGCACAGCGAGGTCACGTCTGGAACCCGAGCAGAGCAGGGCAGGGCAGGGCAGGGAGGGGAGAATTGGCCCCGTTCCTGCAGGGAGAGCCCAGCACGGCAGGAGCACGGCAGGGACAGGGAATTCTGAGAGACTGGGATGTGCAGAGCCCTGGAGTGGAGAGACTGAGACTGGGACTGAGACTGAGACTGAGACTGGGACTGAGACTGAGACTGAGACTGGGACTGAGACTGGGACTGAGACTGGGACTGAGACTGAGACTGGGACTGAGACTGGGACTGGGACTGAGACTGAGACTGGGACTGAGACTGAGACTGAGACTGGGACTGAGACTGAGACTGAGACTGAGACTGAGACTGGGACTGAGACTGAGACTGGGACTGCTCCAGATCACTCTGGGACTGCTGCTGACACTGCTCCTATGGCTGCTGCTGTGGCTACTGCCATGGCCACTGCCCTATGGCCACTGCCCCATGGCCACTGCCCCATGGCTACTGCCCTATGGCCACTGCCCCATGGCCACTGCCCCATGGCTACTGCCCTATGGCCACTGCCCCATGGTCACTGCCCCATGGCCACTGCCCCATGGCCACTGCCCCATGGCCACTGCCCCATGGTCACTGCCCCATGGCCACTGCCCCATGGCCACTGCCTCTACTGTGCAGTGAAAATTCCCTTGATCCCATCCCACCCCCAGGCTGTGCCATCCCATAAACAGCAAAGATAAACAATCCCCTAGAAGGTCACACCCTACAATCCTCTCACACAATGGGTGCAGAGGCCACAAAGCCATGATCCTCTTTGCCATGCCCATCCCTGGTGCCCTGGATGTGCTTCCTGGGCACCTCTGGGCCAGGGAAGAGGCTCCCTCTGGCCATTCCAGGCTGATTTTCCAGAACACACACAGTGGAACCCAACAAAGCCCGGCCCTGGGAATGCAGAGAGGGCTGGGAACAGCGGGAGAGAGCCAAGAGCTGCCTCCAGCTCCTCCACAGCTCTGGGGGAGGAGGAGAATTTTGGGGTTCCTGGGGATTTTGGGCTTTCTGGGAAGGATGGAGACAGGGATGGAGGGAGGTGGGTGGCACTTTGGGAACAGCACTGCCAGCAGCACAGCCTAAAACTAAATAAATTCATTTATTCTGGTATGATTTAAGAGGGTTTAAACGCTGTTGTGCTGTGGGGTTTCCTCATCTTTGCACTCTCAGCTCAGGATTTGCTCTCTCAGCTCAGTTCAGGATTTGCTGTTTCCACCCAAAAACTCTTTGGTGGGAAATAAAAGCCCCCAGGTGAGGGTGAAAATGCTGGATTTATCAAAGCCAGCCCCCAGTGCAGGCCAGGCAGAGCACAACTAATTGTAAAATTAAGAAGTAGCTTTTGTTGTAACACCGGGAAAATATCAGCATCTGCTCCAGGGAAAGGTGAGCTGAGCTCAGGAGCTGATCCCGACATCTCCAGGGAAAGATAAGCTGAGCTCAGGAGCTGATCCCAACATCTCCAGGGAAAGATAAGCTGAGCTCAGGAGCTGATCCCAACATCTCCAGGGAAAGATAAGCTGAGCTCAGGAGCTGATCCTGACATTTCCTCCAGGGAAAGATAAGCTGAGCTCAGGAGTTGATCCCAGCATCTCCAGGGAAAGATGAGCTGAGCTCAGGAGCTGATCCTGACATCTCCAGGGAAAGATAAGCTGAGCTCAGGAGCTGATCCCAACATCTCCAGGGAAAGATGAGCTGAGCTCAGGAGCTGATCCTGACATCTCCTCCAGGGAAAGATGAGCTGAGCTCAGGTCTGATCCCAGCATCTCCAGGGAAAGGTGAGCTGAGCTTAGGACCTGATCCCAACATCTCCTCCAGGGAAAGATGAACTGAGCTCAGGAGCTGATCCCAACATCTCCAGGGAAAGTTGAGCTGAGCTGAGCTCAGGAGCTGATCCCGACATCCCCTCCAGGGCAAGGTAAGCTGAGCTCAGGTCTGATCCCAACATCTCCAGGGCAAGGTGAGCTGAGCTCAGGAGCTGATCCCAAAATGTCCAGGGCAAGGTGAGCTGAGTCCAGGAGCTGATCCCGACATTTCCTCCAGGGAAAGCTGAGCTGAGCCCGGCTTGCAGCAGCTCGAGGATGCAGCAGGACCCGCTCCCGGCTCTCCTCCTCCCGCAGCAGGGCAGAATTCCCGGCAGATCTTGGAATTGCGGCTCCAAAGGTTCTGGCTCCCTCTTGTGTTCCCGAGCTCGCGGCAGGAGCGGGCGGACGGGACAAGGTCCGGGCGGTGGCACCGCTCGTGTCCCCGTGTCCTGCCCGAGGGGACACAGGGAGCCGGGACTGGCCCCAAACGGGGCTGGCAGGGAGCATCCCGCTGCTCCCAGAGCGACACGGGGGATCGGGAATAGGGAATCGGGAATAGGGAATCGGGAATAGGGAACAGGGAATAGGGAATTGAGAATCGGGAATAGGGAATAGGGAATAGGGAATTGGGAACAGGGAATAGGGAGTAGGGAATAGGGAATAGGAAATTGGGAATAGGGAATAGGGAATTAGTAATAGGGAATAGGGAATCGAGAATAGGGAATAGGGAATTGGGAATTGAGAACAGGGAATCTGGAACAGGGAATCTGGAACAGGGAATCTGGAATAGGGAACAGGGAATCGGGAATAGGGAATTGGGAATCGGGAATCAGGAATCGGGAATAGGGAACAGGGAATCGGGAACAGGGAATTGGGAATCAGGAATAGGGAATGGAGAATTGGGAACAGGGAATCGGGAACAGGAAATCGGGAATAGGGAACTGGGAATCAGGAATCGAGAATAGGGAACAGGGAATAGGGAACAGGAAATAGGGAATCAGTAATAGGGAATCGGGAATAGGGAACAGGGGATCAGGAATAGGGAACAGGGAATTGGGAATCAGAAATCGAGAATCGGGAATTGGGAATCCGGAATAGGGAATCAGAAATCGGGAATAGGGAACAGGGACTTGGGAATAGGGAATAGGGAATCGGGAATAAGGAACAGGGAATGGAGAATAGGGAACAGGGAATCAGTAATAGGGAGTCGGGAATGGGATGAGCAGCTCCAGCACAGCCTGCTCCACCAGGGATGAGCTGTGACACAATCCCACCGTGGAGAATTCCCACCTTTCCTGCCCGATCCCCATCCGTTTGTACATCCCACACTCACATTCCTTCTCCACCGTGCCAGGAATTTCAGGAGTGTGAAGCCATCCCAGCTGTCCAAACACGGCTGAACTTTGTTTCTCCCACATTTTATCCCGGTTTTTTTTTCCCCTTTGGCATTCCGGGTGGCAGGTGCTGATCCCCACAGCTCCCAGGACAAAGGCAGGAGCAGAAAGGACCGGGAAAATCCACCTGGAAATTGCGTTTATTGGGAAAAATGCCAGGGCTGCTGCCTTCAGGGGCGGTGTTTTCCTTTAACTGAGCTCCTTTTAGGAGATTCCTTCAAAAGTCATTACCGGGGGTCAGGAGACGAAGGAAAGCAGGGGAAGGGATTTGTTTTCCAGCAGATGTTCCACAACTCCTCTTAACTGAGGAAAAATCAAGTGCGAGCAGAGCAGGCGCTGTCAGCCCTGAATTGCGCAGCCTCGCTCGATTTTCCTGGTTTGTTTTAGATCGTAATTTAAATTAATGATTGGTTTTTTTTAATTCCCTTGGCCAGGCTGCCTGGTTACCTTCAGGCAGGAATCAGGGAAAACTCCCATCCTCTGCTTTAGGTGAAGGTGGTGGAGCACCCACAGGGGATTTCTGTCTAAAAGAGAGGCGTGGAGAAGTTCTTTTTCACTGGTAAGGAAAAAGGAAGGGAAGGAGCTCAAAGGAATCATTTGGAATTAAACTGGATGGAAGCCACGGATCCTGGACCACCCTGGGCGTGAGGCAGGAGCCACCTCGGGAGGGCTGAGCTCTGCACAAAGCAAATCCCAGCTCCTGGGCAGCCACAGCTGCTCCTCTCTCCCAAAACAGGACCAGGGTTTATTCCTGCAATCCCTGCTCAATCCATCTCCTCCTTCCCGGCGGGATCCACCCCTGGATGGCTGCAGGGACACCCTCACCTGGTGAATATTCCCATTTTCCTCTGGGTTTGATGCTTCCGAGTCTCCAGCCTGACAAAGGTGCAGGTGTGGAAGGTGGGAAAGGTGGGAAAGGTGTGAAGGGTGTGAGAGGTGTCTCAGATCAGGAGTTCATTGTTTTTCTCACAGGTCGTTCTGGGGGTTGTTTTTAAATCAAACACGCGGCTCTGAAAAGCAGAGCATTCCTTCAGAACGGCTCTCTGGGATTGGGATTTTCCAGGGGATGTGGCGGATTTTTTGGAGTTCGTGCACTTGGGGAAAATGCACGAAGTTTGAGCGCAGCTGGAAGGTGGCGGGGGCAGCTTTGGGGACAAGAAATTTGCAGGAAGGAGGAGGAATTTCCATGAGGAAAAAAACTCCTTCCTGCAGGGATGGCATCCCTCCTTCCCCTGCATGATGGGAATAATAATAATAACAATAATAATAACAACAACAACAACAACAATAATAATAATAATAATTATTATTATTATTTTAAAATTGATAATGTTTAAAATTGGAACAATAATAAATTGATAATATTTATAATGGGAATAATAATAATAATTGATAATAATATTGATAATGGGAATAATAATAAAAATAATAATATTAATAATTTTAAAATTGATAATAATTTTAATAATTGGAATAATAATAATTGATAATAATATTATAATGGGAATAATAATAATTATTATTATTATTTTAAAATTGATAATGTTTAAAATTGGAACAATAATAAATTGATAATATTTATAATGGGAATAATAATAATAATTGATAATAATATTGATAATGGGAATAATAATTAAAAATAATAATATTAATAATAATTTAAAAATTGATAATAATGTTTAAAATTGGAATAATAATAATTGATAATAATATTGATAATGGGAATAATAAATTGATAATAATATTTATAATGGGAATAATAATAATAATAATAATAATAATAATAATAATAATGGGATGCTCAGGTACAAAGGGGAACAGGGCAGGAGCAGCCCTTTGTGCCAGGGATGCTGAAGGATTCCAGTCCACCATTTCCTCCTCCAGCCTCTCCGGACAAGGAGGGGATTGCCTTGGCCTCTAAATTGGGGAATGTTTTCCTGCTGCGGGATACCCCTCAAATCCCCGTGTTTTTAAGGGGTTTTAAGGCCTTTTTAAGGTGTTTTTAAGGCTTTTTAAAAGGTATTTTTAAGGTGTTTTAAGGCGTTTTTAAGGCGTTTTAAAGGTGTGCTTAAAGGTGTTTGTAAGGCGGTTTTAAAGGGGTTTTGAAGGTGTTTCTGAGGTGTTTTTAAGATGTTTTAAAGGCGTTTTAAGGTTTTTTAAGGAGTTAAAGGTGTTTTTAAAGGTGTTTTAAGGGTGTTTTAAGGCATTTCTAAGGTGTTTTAAAGGCATTTTAGAGGCGTTTTTAAGGCACTTTTAGGGTGTTTTTAAGGTGTTATAGAGGTTGTTTTTAAGGTGTTTTTGAAGTGTTTTAAGTGTGTTTTCAAAGGTGTTTCTAGGGTGCTTTTAAGACATTTTTAAGATGTTTCTAAGGCGTTTCTAAGGCGTTTCAGAGGTTTTTTAAGGTGTTTTTAAGGTGTTTTCCCCACTGACTGCAGCGAGGAGCTGCCAGGAGCTGGCCTCCCATCCTGCTGCTGTTTCTGCCCTTTAAATTACATTTTTCCAGGCTTTTCCAGGACGAGCTGTGCCTCAAATCAACACCAGGCTTCGTGTTTTCACAACCCTTATTTATCCCCTCCTGGGGAAGGGCAGCGAGCGAGGGCACAAATATTTGGTCGAGGTCTCCTGAGCAGGTTTTTAATTCAAATTAAAGTGCAAACCCAAGAGTCCCGAGCAGAGCAGCAGATCCAGGAATTCCCAGCTGTTTTCCCCGCTATTCCCCACCACTCAGAGACCTTTCCCAGGTGGAATTTCACAGAGACAGCAGCCATAAAAAAACCTGTGAGGAGGAGAGCTGGCAAATCCCTGGCACGGGTTTGTTGGGTTGGATTTTTCAGAATATTCACGGCAATGATCAAATCGGAGGGGTTTGAGCTAAATATCCATTGTTTTCCATGGAATCTGCACGCTGAGGGAAGGGATTTGCTGCTCTGGGTGTGTTTTTCCAGCACACACTGGGCTGTGAAGTGAAAACCAGCGCCTTGGATTCATCCCAGGTGCCAAAGGTGGGGCATTCCCAGCCAAATCCAACCTGGAAAAGCAGCACGGTAACTCCTCTTTGCCCACCCAGCAGCCCCAGATGCCTCTCTGCACAAAGAAAACAGCCAAGACAAAGCTCTTTTTGTCCCTTTTTGTCCCTTTTTGTCTCCAGGAGCAGCAGATGGGAGAGCCCCGGGAACAATGGGATAAAGCTGAAGGGGTGCCAAGGACGTGGGGGCACAGGGGATGCACGGGGAGTGTGAGGAGGAGCTGCTCCAGCTGAGCCACGACTCAAAAACAAAGAACATTTTATTCAGCTGGGATTTCAAGGTTTGTGAGGTTGTGACCAAAAATCCTCGGGTAAGAAGGAGGAAAGCAGAGCTGGAGGAGACCTGGAGTGCTGGTGCCAAAATTGACTCCAAATCCACCCTCAGCCAGCAGCAACCAGTCAGGGATCACACAAATCCCAGTGCCACCAGTCAGGGATCACACAAATCCCAGTGCCACCAGTCAGGGATCACACAAATCCCAGTGCAACCAGTCAGGGATCACACAAATCCCAGTGCAACCAGTCAGGGATCACACAAATCCCAGTGCAACCAGTCAGGGATCACACAAATCCCACAGCAACCAGTCAGGGATCACACAAATCCCAGTGCAACCAGTCAGGGATCACACAAATCCCAGTGCAACCAGTCAGGGATCACACAAATCCCAGAGCAACCAGTCAGGGATCACACAAATCCCAGAGCAACCAGTCAGGGATCACACAAATCCCAGTTCAACCAGTCAGGGATCACACAAATCCCAGTGCCACCAGTCAGGGATCACACAAATCCCAGTGCAACCAGTCAGGGATCACACAAATCCCAGTGCCACCTGTCAGGGATCACACAAATCCCAGTGCCACCAGTCAGGGATCACACAAATCCCAGTGCCACCAGTCAGAGATCACACAAATCCCAGTGCCACCAGCACCAGTCAGGGATCACACAAATCCCAGTGCCACCGGTCAGGGATCACACAAATCCCAGTGCAACATCACACAAATCCCAGTGCAACCAGTCAGGGATCACACAAATCCCAGTGCAACCAGTCAGGGATCACACAAATCCCAGTGCCACCGGTTTGCCAGTGAAGCAAATAGGAAATGCCAAAGCTCTGAATCAGAATTTAAAAAAAAAAATTAAAAAAATAAATGAGGCTCTTTGGAAAAAAAGCTGAATGTGGACACTGGAAAAGAGCAGTAATTTCATTAAAGGATTATCCCTCATAGAGGATTTTCTCTTTGACAAGGTTGAAAATCTTCCCATCTCTGCCTGAGTTCTGTGGGGGTGACCCCAAAGAGCTCCAGGGGGAGTTTTCCAGAGCATCCATCTCCCACCCCATCCCTGAGCCCCCTGGAGAACCTGCAGAGCACAGGGGGGACGACTTGGAAAGGATGAAATCTTGAAATATTGCTCCCCTCCTCCCAGCTCAGCCAAGCACTTAAGCTCAGCTTGCTGCTCTGGCAGTCATTTTGAATCCACTGCTTCAACATCCTCCACTGGCATCACTGCAGGGGATAATCAGTCATGACAAGAAAATGCCTCGAGCGTTTCTTGGGCTCCAGGTTTGGGCTCCCAACCAAAAACCTGGGATTTGGGGAAAATAACACAGGCACCATGTTGTGGACAACTCCTTTCTTTAATGGCATCAGCCCCTAAAACTTCCCCTGCACACCAGACTGAAGAGCTGGAGCTCGGGATGTTTTGACAAATCACTCTAAACACACAGATAGCACAAAATAAAAGCTGTTTTCTACATTTGTTATATATATATAAAAAAAAAAAACCCTTTGTGCCCTTGTAATGGATATAGAAAGGGATTTGCATAAACAGAATCTGATTCCAAAGTCTGACTGCTCCCAAATTTTCCCATCAAACCTCTGGACACACTTTCATCTCTAAATAATGTGCTGTCAAGAGATGCTGCAGAAGCCTTTACAGCTGGGAAAAAAAACCCCATTATTGCTCCTATGAACACGAACTTGCCTGTTTCCTACAGGGGTGAATTCTCAGTGCCATCTCCTGAGGGTTTTCTCAAGCCTGAACATTTCGTGTGGGTTTTGTTCTGCCCCTCTCAAGGGTGAGGAGGTCCCTCCTGCAGATCAAGGCCACAGAAAAAGGTCCCCGTTCCTGCCTGCTGTGGTCACCTCCTCAAATCATTCCATGCAAAACTCCCCTGCAGTGTTTCCTACAAGGCTGGCCCACCCAGATTGAAAAAAAAAAAAAAAACATCTCATTTCTCATCATGTGCTCCCTGACAGAAAGTTGGGATGAGAATGCACTGAGGGATCAAAAGGAAAATGTGGCTGGGTTTGGACAGAAGAGGCCCCCAAGTCCATGAAAGGTGCAGAGATCATTGGCTTCTTGTTCTGGCCTTAATTTGGTATTTGTGGGACAAAGTGACATCCCAGTGACACCGAGGGAGCTGTGCAGGGCCACAGGCACGGGTGTGGGTGAGAAATAAAAACACAGGAACTCTCACTCCTACCTGGAGTGCCTCCTCACCTCCTCTGCAAACCCAAAAACATCTGCAGAAGCTCCTACAAAATTAATGTGGGTGTCACAGGGAATGACTTTGGGGTACCGGGGTTTCAGCCTCTCACAGAGCTGTTTGTGTCTCTGCCTCTCAGCTCTGCTCCTTGAAGTCTATGGAAGATGCAGAGATCATTGGCTTCTTGTTCTGGCCTTCATTTGGTATTTGTGGGGTCACTCTCCTGTGCAGAGTTCCCAGCCTGGGAGTGGGACAAAGTGACACCCCAGTGACACCGAGGGAGCTGTGCAGGGTCACAGGCACAGCGTGGGTGAGAAATAAAAACACAGGAACTCTCACTCCTACCTGGAGTGCCTCCCCACCTCCTCTGCAAACCCAAAAACATCTGCAGAAGCTCCTACAACATCAACATGGGTGTCATGGGGAATGAGCAGAACTTTGGGGTTTTAGCCTCTCACAGAGGTGTTTGAGTCTCTGCCTCTCAGCTCTGCTCCTTGAAGTCCATGAAAGGTGCAGAGATCATTGGTTTCTTGTTCTGGCCTTAATTTGGTATTTGTGGGGTCACCCTCCCGTGCAGAGTCCCCAGACATCCCAATGACACCGAGGGAGATGTGCAGGGCTGCAGGGCCACAGGCACAGCGTGGGTGAGAAAGAAAAACACAGGAGCTCTCACTCCTACCTGGAGTGCCTCCTCACCTCCTCCGCAAACCCAAAAACATCTGCAGAAGTTCCTACAACATCAAGGTGGGTGTCACAGGGAATGACCAGGACTTTGGGGTACCGGGGTTTCAGCCTCTCACAGAGCTGTTTGTGTCTCAGCCTCTCAGCTCTGCTCTGCTCCCTGAAGGGGATCCTCTCCTTACGCAGAATCTCCTGCAGCTCCACCGAGTTATTCTCGATCATCTTCCTGACCTTTAACCCTTGCTCAGCCCCAGCCCTGCTGCCAGCACTCTCGATGCACAGCGTGGTGATGTCCCCGTGGGTGACACCAGAAATGACAACCCCATTTGCCTGGAATGCACTGGGGAGAAAGCTCCTCATGTACTCATAGATATCCGTGTCCAGAACCACCACTTGTTTCTCCCCGTGGGCATCCCGAGCAGAATTCCTCGTCTCTCTGTGCTCCTGCTGCTTCCTCCTCATCCTCCGATGGGATTTCCCCTCTGTTTTGTCCTCTGAGAGGGATTTTGCCTTGGATAAGAGGAATTCTCTCAGCACTCGGAGGGCTGGGAAGGGCCCTTGCACGGCGATGCTCCCGTCGGGCTGCAGAGCCCCGAAGCTCAAAGCCGGGCTCTGCTTCTTCATTTCTCCCAGCAGATCTTCCAAAACGCAGTGATCTCTGAAAAGTGCCATGCTCAGGGTGGATGTGACGGACAGGAAGGCCTGGAATGGTGAATTGGAGGAGTTAATGAGTGGTTAATGAGGCATTGAGCGTAATTAGGTGAATTACGGAGGAGCTCATGGAGAACTGTTGGACACGAAAGAAATACGCAGATTCAGCAGCAAGTCAGGTCTACTTAGGCAGGACTAGAAAAGAGAGGCTGCTTTTCTTTATTCATTTATTTTATATCTTTCTTAAGACAATCGTGGATTGGTCAATGAGGTGACCACCTCTACAATCCCACAGGATAATGACACACTCTATCATCTTTCTCCACCTTAGGAGAAAGGATTGAAAACAATTTAGAAGCTCAAAACCAATTTATGCAGGTTAGGAAAACAAGGACCACGCTTATAAAAAATGCATAAAAACTTTTACTACCGAAGTAAAAACACAGAACACTGCAAAAACCAGGGTGACACTCACGCTGTGGCAGTAGCGGGTCACAGTCAGGGGGAAGGGCCTGGGCAGCCTCTTGTCCTGCAGGAGATGCTGATCCTTCTGCAGAACACTCTCCACAACTGAAAACAAACCCAAATTCACTCACTGAGCAGTGAAGCAGTCCCAAAAACAAACCCAAATTCACCTGCTGAGCAGTGGAGCAGTCCCAAAAACAAACCCAAATTCACTCATTGAGCAGTGAAGCAGTCCCAAAAACAAACCCAAATTCACCTGTTGAGCACTGAAGCAGTCCAAAAACAAACCCAAATTCACTCATTGAGCACTGAAGCAGTCCCAAAAACAAACCCAAATTCACTCATTGAGCAGTGAAGCAGTCCCAAATACAAACCCAAATTCACCTGTTGAGCACTGAAGCAGTCCCAAAAACAAACCCAAATTCACCTGTTGAGCACTGAAGCAGTCCCAGAAACAAACCCAAATTCACCTGTTGAGCAGTGAAGCAGTCACCTGCAGCCTGCTGGAGCCCTTCATGCAATCACACACACCAGGATACTCAATATCCTCACCTAATATTTGATGTATTACCCCAAAATTGCTCAGAGAGACAGGAGCCCGTCTCTCCTTGGCATGTGAACTGGCAGTGATTTATTCCCCAAAGCCCAGCTACAGGAATAATACTTTATTCATGGCATAAATTCACTCCTGCCAAACAAACACAACGCTGTGCATGATGAGTGAGTCGTTACTCCAACGAGCAGAAATCAAATCCCCAAAAAACCCTGGCCTGATCACCCGGGAGGCTTCATCCTCCCAGCTCCATCAAACCCCAATTTAAAATCATCTGGCTCAGGATCAGCATTCTGGGGCTGATTCTTTGTGGGATGGCTGGACTTTAATGAATTAATTGAAATACCTTCTTGATCCTCAAAGGTTATGAAGGCAACTCCTTGATTGTGGGTGGGGAACGTGACCTCCTGCACGTCCCCGCCGTTGTTCCGGGACCTTTGGAAGTGGATGGTGAGGATGTCAGCCATGACCTCATCCTGCAGGAGCCCAGCTGGGACACCAGCAGTGACAATTGTCCTCGTGGATGTGGCAGCCTGGCCCGTGGCCTGTGCAGGGACGGCACAATGGTAAATTCAGGAGGGATCTCCCACATCCCCATCCCTGCAGTGACTCCCGTCCCCTCTGCAATGTGAATTTTGGAGTGAATTAATCCTGCATTACTGAGCACTAAAAAATGGCTTTAAATGCCATTTAAACCCTGTCAGTATCAGTAAAAATGAGCACTATTTAGTTTCTCAACTGGAGGGTCCAGTGTCCCACTGATAACGTGGTTTTCTGCGATTCTAATATCCAAAATTTGAAGGGAATGAGAAATTGTAACCGCACGTGGCGCTCAGCAAGGATTCCTCGCAGAGTGGAAGGGGCAGATCCCTTGATAAACTCACCAGAGGTGAGATCTCAGGCTGTGCTCTGACTCAGCTCTCTGCATTTATTCCATTTATTCCATTTATTCCACGGATAACCTTGGGAATTTGGGAGAACACAAGCCCAGACTGGCAGAGCATGAAACAACCAACCACAAACACGATTTCCATCAGAGCCAAAGCCCCAGCAGCAAACACAAACCCCATCCCAAACAGGACTTGCATCCCTGTCTCGTTAGGAAGAGCAGATTTTCCTTCCATTCTCATTCCATGGACACAAACAGGAACATTTCCCTGGGAATACCACGGCAAAATCACCGCAAAGTGCGGAGCACTGGCTAAATTTAGGAACAGTTCAGTGACTTTTTGGAAGAAAGGAGATAAATTTGGTTTGTCTGCATGGGAACGAGCTGTCAGTGACTGTACTTGAGGTCAGTCACTCCATCTGAATTCTTTTAAATCCTCTTAAGTTTTTTTTTTCTCTGGGTCTGGGCTGCCTAAAACACGATCCCAGCTCCAGCTCCAAAGCAGAATGTGATGCTGAGGGAGTGATGTCTGTCCAAAATCCTGGGGACCACCAGAGTTCTGGAGACAAAAACCCTCCCTTTATCGAATGTCGAGAGCCGGGAGCTTTTAATTAATGACGGTAGGCAATTATGGTGTGAGAGCAGGTCCCGGCTGTGCCGAGGCAGCACGGAGGGAATACAAACAGGGCTCTTCCAAAGCTGCAGGCGGGATTTTCTCACGCCTGGCACAGCCGGAGCTCGGCTCAGCTGCCAGACAGCCCTCGCACCTTCCCAGCTGGTGTTTGGGAGCAACACTCGGGCCTGCGAGTGGGGTTAGGGGGGAAAAAAACACCCCGAGAACACACGGTTTGTGCTGAATCACTCCCGAGACGCGTCTGTGCCGAGCAGCTGCTCCCGCCAGGGATGGGAGCGCCGGGAGGGGCCGGGAATGGGGCCGGGAATGGGGCACAGGGAGGGATGGGGCACAGGGAGGGATGGGGCAGCTGCTCTGTGGGTCCTGCTGGGGCTTCTTGGAAAATCCCGGAGTGGTTTGGGCTTAAATCCCATCCAGTGCCACCCCTGCCATGGGCAGGGACACCTCCCACTGTCCCAGGCTGCTCCAAGCCCCAATGTCCAGCCTGGCCTTGGGCACTGCCAGGGGTCCAGGGGCAGCCACAGCAAATCTGGGAATTCCATCCCAGCCCCTCCCAGCCAGGAATTCCTCATTCCCAATCTCCCATCCATCCCTGCCCTCTGGCACTGGGATCCATTCCCTGTGTCCTGTCCCTCCAGGCCTTGTCCCCAGTCCCTGTCCAGCTCCTTTCCCACCCTTTTTCCAGCGCTTTTCCCCCAGCTCCCCCCGGGCCCCGGCACTTGCCATGACCGCAGCTCCACCGGGACGGGATCCCACCGGGAAGGAATCCCACGGGGATGGGGATCCCACCGGGAAGGAATCCCACGGGGAAGGAATCCCACGGGGATGGGGAGCCCACGGGTACGGGATGCTACCGGGAAGGGCCCGGAGCGAGCGGGGAAACGAAAGCGAAAGCGCGGGGGAAGCGGCGGCACCGCCCCCCGGAGCCGCCCTGGGCGCACGGAACTGCGGGGATGGGGACGGAGAGGGCCCGAGGGGATGGAAATGGAGCTGGAGAGTGCCCGGGGGGATGGGGATGGAACTGGAGAGTACCCGGGGGGATGGGGATGGAACTGGAGAGTGCCCGGGGGGATGGGGATGGAACTGGAGAGTGCCCGGGGGGATGGGGATGGAGCAGGAGGGTGCCCGGGGGGATGGGGATGGAACTGGAGAGTGCCCGGGGGGATGGGGATGGAGCAAGAGGGTGCCCGAGGGGATGGGAATGCCGAGAGTGCCCCTGGGGACGGGAGCAGGCGTTGCGCGGGAACACCCGGGGACAGGGACACAGAGAGAGGGATGTGCAGGGACAGGGACACGCAGGGACAGGGACACGGAGGGACAGGGACATGCATGGAGAAGGACATGCATGGAGAAGGACAGGCATGGAGAAGGACAGGCACATACATGGAGAGGGACGCACATGGACAGGGACACATGGAGAGGGACAGGCATGATGAGGGACATGTAGGGACAGGGAAATGCATGGACAGGGACATGCATGGAGGGGACACAGATGGACAGGGACACAAGGAGAGGGACATGCAGGGACAGGGACACATGGACAGGTACAGGCATGATGAGGGACACGAAGGGACAGGAACATGCATGGAGAGGGAAATGCATGGAGAGGGACACGGACAGGGACATGCAGGGACAGGGAGACACATGGAGAGGGACACGCACATGGAGAGGGAAATGCACGGAGAGGGACATGCGTGGACAAGGACAAGCAGGGAGGGGACACACAAGGACAGGGACACACGTGGACAGGGACACACAAGGACAGGGACACAGATGGACAGGGACATGCAGGGACAGGGACACGCACAGACAGGGAACACTTCCAGGGATCCAGGCACAGCCCCAGCTTCTCTGGGCACCCTGAGCCAGGGCCTGCCCACCCTCCCAGCCCGGAATTCCTCATTCCCAATCTCCCACATGGCCAGGGACACACGCGACAAAGCACCCGCATGGCCAAGGACACACCCATGGCCCCAAACAGCCCCAGGTGTGACCCAGCCCCGGTGTTTGGGTGAAAGCTGCAGTGGGAAATGTCCCTGTGTGTGGAATGTGGGTATAAAAACCTCCCAGCCCCACAGAAAGTCACCCCAGCGGGGAGGAAAAAGGATCCTGACATTTATAGAAATATCACTGACATTTTATTTGTATTTTTCACCATTAAAACCAGTCTGCAGCCTCTAAAACACCACTGCTGCTTTAAAGTGTAACAGGGTAATCAGCACAAGCCATAATTCGTCAGGGATAAAAGCAAGACATTTACAGCCATTGTCTTTAAAATGTAAAAATCTGATTGATTTTCTGGGCTTTAAAACCTGCAGCTTCTCACTACTCCTGTAACACCTGGTGAGAATTTTGAGCTTTCTCCTTTTTAAGGATTTACTTCTCAATATTTGTACAGTTGAAATTAAGGACATTTTTTACCTTTCTCAGGTTTTTCCCCCTTTCTTTTTAAGGTGTCTGGTCTCACCAAGTTTTTGAGAGTGTAAAAATGCACAATTCCACAAATTCTTCAGCACTACTTTGTTTGAATTAATTATTATTATTATTAGTCCACAATGGTCAGGTAATCAATCCCTGCCTTTGCACATCCTAAACAGTGAGAGGTGCTGCAGCCACACGGATCTCACTCAAATTCAAAATAAACTCTGCTGTTTGCAGCCTTTTAATTTTCCACATTCCACTTTCATCCGTTGCCAATGAACAGTTTGCCTGGATTACAGTCCCTGAGGTATTTTTGCAGTGCTCTCCTCAGTGCACTGCCCTTTCCCTGCACATCAAGGTGTCAAATACCCTGAAAATAAATTATTTTCAGTGCCAGGTTCGTGTTTGGGGTTAAGATTTTTGGGGCCCAAACCAATTCAGCCCCCAAGGGTGGCAAAAGTGCAAAGTCAAGAGGAAGAAAAATGAGGAAAAATTTAATTTCGGCAACAAATACTAATATCAAACAATAAAACAGGCTGTGAACAGGCAGAAGCTCAGCAGCCAAAGGCTGCAAATGCCAGGGCATTTTTGAAGTGCAATTTCTTGGGTTTGCACCCCCCATTTTCTCTTTTAATTCTGTCACTGATTTGATAAGGTGGCTTTTATGAAATTACAGCGTTCTTTTTGAGTTTGGTGGCACTCAGCAGCCTCAGGAGGACTGGAGCTGTGTCAGAGCCACCTCCTGAAGCTCTGGCACTTCCACAAAGCAGGACTGTGAGGAGGCTTGGACTGGGATTAAAATGTGGCTTTTGTATCCAAAAAAAATGTAAAAAAAAAAAAAATACTCCAGAGTGGGATGAGTGAATTAAAATCTGCAAGGTATAAAGCATGCAGAGTTGCAGAAAAGCTCAGGTTGTGTTTCAGGGGCTGCTGAAGGTCTGTGCCTTTAATCTGAACACAAGCTGGGAGTTTTGCTGAGCTCTGTGCAAAGTCAGTGCCATGAGACAAATCAGAAAGGCAGGGAGGGGATTCCTCTTTTCCAGTATCAATTTCAGATTAAAGCACAATTTCTACAGAAATCTCTGGGACAAAAGCCCAGAGGTTCATGAGTCCCCTGTGATTTCTGAGGTGGCATTCCCAGAATCCTCCTCAAAACAAACATAGGCTGCTCCTCTGGAGATGTATTTGATTTTCTCTATCTCCCCTCCACCGTTGCTTGGCTTTTGGAAGTGAATTTCAATCATGTCCTGCACGCTTTCTTCATCCTCTTCCACCTCTGGGATTCCTTTCAGCAGGATGGTTTTCTTGGAAACCCTGCAGTACGGCTGGGGAGGAGAGAACAAACCTGGATTATCCAACAAAGGAACTGAGAGAGGTGGGAATTAAATTCCTTGCTCAGGCGTGGCTGGGATCTTTGCTGAGGTAAAACTTAGGATAGTGGGAACTTCACTGGGAACAGCAGGAATTCTGGATTCACACCCCAATGAAGGGTCTGGAGGGGCCATGGAGATGCAGCTGAGAGTACCTGGTTTGTTGGAGGAGAGTTGGGGGAGGCTCATCCCAGTCTGGAGCTTCCTCCCAAGGGACAGCTCCAACCTCTGCTCCCTGTGACCCAGGGAACAGCTGGAGCTGGGCCAGGGCAGGGTTAGGGTGGATTTTAGGGAAAGGTTCTTCCCCCAGGTTGTGCCCAGGCTCCCCAGGGGATGGGCACGTTCCCAAGAGCTCCAGGAGTGTTTGGACAGCACTCCCAGGGATGCTCAGGGTGGGAATTTGGGGTGTCTGTGCAGGGCTGGGGTTGGATCCATGATCCTGTGATCCTCCCAGCTCAGGATATTCCCTGATTTCATCACTGTGAGCCCACACTTTCCTTCACTGGTGAGTGCTGCACTCCTCACTGCACCCACACTCGGGATTTGGGCATCTCTGATGGCTCCAGACAGCAGCACCCCAGAAATCCCTGCAGAGAGCCCTGGGGGTGTCCTGCACTCTCCAGCCCACACCTTAATTACAAAAGCTGATTATAAACACAACTCTGAACTTGATCACCATCTACTCACAGAGCTGCAGGCAACTGCAGGGAGAGGAGAACATGATCAGCAAGCTCTGTGTGACAGAGTCACAACTGGGCTGAATAAAGGAATTAAATCAATGAGTGAAAGAGCAAATGTTTCATTTGTGGGACTCTACAAGGGATCCTGACAGAGTTTTGTGAGCTGGAGAAGTTTGGGATTCACCTCCTTTCCCAGCAGCTCCCTCCTGTCCAGCACAGCTCTGCGGGGAGTGCTGAGATAATTCCATCAAGGAGAGATAAGCACACCCTTGAAAAATAAATTACAGCTCCCACACTGCAAAACATGAGCTCAGCAGCCCATTTCACACTCACACTTTGCTGTTGAGTTCACACAAAAGCCTTTGTGGCAGGGCTCAGGACTGGAAATTCTGCCCATTTCCCACTTTTCTGTTCAATCAGCCCAGAGTAGATTTTTTTTTTTTTTTACCTGAAACTTCCTCAAGTGCAAATCAAAATCTGGGGAGACAGAAAGCTGGAACCACCTTCCCTCTGCACAGAAAGGGCGTTTAGTGCATCTCACAAAGTTGCTGCTTGCTGTAAGAGAATGAGGAAAAAAAAACCCAGTAATTATTTAACGTAATTTAAACAAGATTTTCTAAACATCTCCAAGACCAGACTCATCTTTCTGGATGTAGAAACTAAAGTGGGATGGAACACTCGCAGATTCTTCGTGTGCATTCTGCAAAAAGTTTATTTGGCACTGCCAAAAAAAAAAAAAAAAACCCTCAAAATTATGAAATGCCCACAAAAGCTCTGAAATCAATCCAAAGCAGCTGCTCTGAGTGGATGTGGCTCCACTGCTCATGGAATTCCATCCAGCTGGGCAACAGGAATGCCTGTCCCACTTCACTGTGTGCGACAGGAGCTGAAATCAAACACATTTTCCTGGTTTTCTGTTTGCAATGGGAGTGTCTGGCAGTGCAAAGAGAAAAAAACCAGGTTTTTAAAAAAAAGCACTGGAAGAAAGCAAGCTCAGGAACTGTGAGCAGGTTATGCTTGCTCAAACCAATATGAAAACTGCTTTATTTACCCACAAGTCTGAGGGATCCATGGAATCCCTGTGGGAAGGGTTTGCAGCACTCAGTGGTTACCCCTGCATGGACAATTTGGCCTGAATTTGGATCAGAAAATATTCCAGACTCTACCTCCAGGTGTGAGGAAGGTGATGACAGCTGTCCCAGAGTCCTTGTCGTAGGTCACATCTTCTACTTCTCCTCCTCCTGCTGCCTCCTCACTTCTGTAGAAACTCAGCTCAAGTTTGTCTCTCATCCACTCTTTAGGAATGGGAAGCTCAGGGATTTCTGAAACGTTGATTTTCCTTCCGGAGACAATGACGTGGAGCTAAAAAACATCAAACTTTTGTGCACTTGGTGACTGCAAACACTGGAAACAAAACAACCAAAAGCTCTTTAAGAGCCCATATTTTTATATTTCAGTGGTTTACCTCAAACTGGAATCCCATTTCGAGTTCAAAAGGCCTCACTGTCACATTTGCTGTTGTGCTGTCCAGGTTCACACAGTGCCTGCTCATCTTTGCCAGTCTCTGGGCAACTGAGGGAGATCAGATAGGAAAAGCTTTGTTTAATCATTGGAAACCCCCAAATTATTCCCCAGTCTCTCAAAAAAAATCCCCTTTTGCATCAGTAAAGGAGAAGTAAATAATAATTAAGCAACCAGATCCCTAAAATTTTATTTTCATAAAATTTTATTTCCATAAAATATCTGTGGTTGTATGTAGGTAATATAATATGATATGATATTATATAATTATAATTATAATATAATATAATATAATGTAATATATGTAAATAATATAATGTAATGTATAATATATAATATAATAATAAATATAATATATAATACAATATAATATAATAATATAATATAATAATATAATATAATATAATATAATTAATTATATAATTACAGTATTATTAAAATTATTAAAATATTATATTAATTAGTATTAAAATGATAAAATATATCAACTTTAATAACAATGAACAACAAACAATATTCTTAAAATAACATACAATAAACAGAGCAAATCTATTATGAATGATATATATAAAAATTAGATTTTTGAGTGGGAACAGTGAAAGTTTTGAGCTGTCAGAAGGTGCTTTTATTGTACAAAACATTAACAAAGATTTTGTCCCACTCCATTCAAAATACCCTGGGGTGAAAACCACACCTCTACCAGGTGAAATACATCAGAGCCATTAATTTTATAATTAAAACACACATCCTACCTTCTTCATCTTCAAAAGTCAGCAGTGCCTGGTTCTGGTTCAGCTTGAAGGGGACTTTTGTGGCTGCCCCAAAGACACAGTGGGTGTCCATATCCACATCTGCCCCACCATCCTTCATCTCCTCCAGGTGAGAGAACTTCAGTTTCATTTCTGCCACCTTCTTTTTAATCTCCAATTTCAGAAATGACACAGGAAAAAAAAGAAAACTTGAAAATTATTTTTATTCCAGCATCTTCCACTTAATGCTCGTTTTCATTCCTCTCATGCTTTCTGTACCTCCTGGATTTATTTCCATACTCTCAGCCTGCTTCAAATTGTTTTGCCAGGGAAAATGAGAAACTTTCAGGTTTATTTTACATTGAAATGAGTGGAGGTTCAAATGCTGAACAAGTGGCCCTAAGAGGGACAAATTCAGCCCAGGTTGCCCAGAGGTGGAAGAGGTTGGAAGGGGTCCCTGGGGTTGGAATGAGATGGGATTTAAGGTCACTTCCAACCCAAAATGTTCTCTGAAAATAAAAATCTGCCCTCCTAAATTTCCAAATATTTCACTTCCTTTACCAGATTATCCTGGGAGCTGTATTCTTCCAGGTCTTCTTTGAGCTTCTCAATCTCTTTTCTCAGCTCAGCGTTTTCTTGGTTTAGCAGAAAGAGTTCCCTCTATGAGCCAAAACCATGAAATGCAAAATTAAACACTTGAAATAAAGACAGCAATGGATTTCAGCAAAATCTGGGCAGTTCCTGCCATCCTGCTGCTCTTCCCTCTTCATCTCCTTCCTCCTGCCTGCTCTGTAATTCCTCCACAACAATGAATCCTGCTGGGACACAAAGTTGTGTAATTAAATCCAGGATTTCCTGGACAGGGAACGTGACAGGGAATGTCACAATCAGAAGGTGGCTCCTGGAAAGTCACCAACCACTGGAGACACTTGGACCAGCTGCCATCAGCTGAAGGCCAAAGCCTGATGCTGATAATGATGATAATGACATTATAATATTAAGGCAATGATAAAAGATGATGATAATGATTTTTCCTGGGTATCAAATCCAAACTTTTATTGCTAAAGAACCAAAATCAGCTTTGAGAGAACCTCTCACCAGCCTGAGTGTGTTTAAGCTCTTGAAGCCATAATTTCTCCTCAGGGATTTCCCAAAGCTCAGTGAAAGCACCTCCTTGGCAGCTTTGGAACCTTCTGGTGTTACTGTCCATGGAATATTGAGGGAATGAATCCAGGATTTCCTGGACATGGAATGTCACAATCAGAAGGTGGCTCCTGTAAAGTCACCAACCACTGGAGACACTTGGACCAGCTGCCATCAGCTGAAGGCCAAAGCCTGATGATAAAAGATGATGATAATGACCTTACCTGGGTATCAAATCCAAACTTTTATGGCTAAAGAACCCAAAAATAGCTTTGAGAAAACCTCTCACCAACCTGAGTGTGTTTAAGCTCTTAATTATATTGTAATAGCTTGAAGCCATAATTTCTCCTCAGGGCTTTCCCAAAGCTCAGTGAAAGCACCTCCTTGGCAGCTTTGGAACCTTCTGGGGTTACTGCCAATGGAATATTGAGGGAACGAACCAAGGGGCTCTGGAACCAAGCAGTTCTAGAAGGAAAATCCCTCTCCAAACAGGCCCTGGCTCCTGCCCAGCTCATCAAGAAATGCTGTGACCTCTCACAGAGCAGGGAGTTGGCAAAGCAGTGCAATCACCCCCCTGAGCTTTATCCACATCCCACAGACCTGAAACTCCTCTGCAGGGGGGAATCCTGGATGGGGAAGATTGGTTTAGCCAGGTTTCACCCCAAAACAGACTCAATTTATTGCACTGTTACTGCAAAAAAACTAAAGTTCAGAAAAAACACGGGGAACATTCTGCCAGTACAGCCTGCAAACCAGTAAAGCACTGACACTGGGAATATTCCTCCCATTTTCCTAACCCACACCTCCCTCCCAGCCCTCTCCATACCTCAAAGCTGATAATTCTGTCCTTCTTCTGCTCCTCCAGCTCCCTCAGTGCTCTGTAACAATCTGCCTCTGCAGTGACTCTGGAGACAAGAAGGCCAGCTTTTACACTTTCAGCTTCTTCAGCTTTTTTCTGGGCAGCAAAAAGAAAAATATTTTAAGTTTTTGCAGAAGTTTTTTTCTACAGGAACAAAAAAAAACTTGAGAAGGCACTTTGTGTTTATTTATTTTTAACACTTAGGGGTAAATATTGAAATTACAGGAGTGGTTCCCACTGGGATCAACACAAGAACAGAGAATCAATTAAAGATGTTATAAATGTATAAATAATGTATAATGTATCAATTATAAAGAAATAATGTATAATGTATAAAATGGGGGGTTTGAGCTGGTTTTAGAAGGATGGATTAATCTTTATCTTTCAGGAAATCTCCATGATTCCATGGTTCACAGAACTTGCCTTCCACATCTTCAGCTCTTCCTGAAGTTTTTCCACCTCTTCCTTGGATGTCCCAAGGGATTCAGGGGGTACCATACTCTGCAGAGAGAAGAGGAACACATTGGTTTTCTCCCCTAAGAAAACAACTGAGAACACTCCAAACAATTCCAAAAATTATAAAAAAAAATATTAAAGTTTAAAAAAAAAATTAAAAAATCATTCACTTACCATGATTGAATAATTCAAACATTCATTATTATTTTAATAATGATTTTAATTATTTTAATGAATTATTTTAATGGCTGGACAGGACAAAAATCTATGAAAATGTGAATTATTGGTCAGTCATTATTATTTGCTAATTATCCACAGGCTGATATTTAGCTGAGTAATAAATCAAGTAGGCTCCATGTTCTTCCACACAGAACTAAAGCCCCTCAAACCCACAAATGTTTTAGCTCTGGGCTTTCTCAGCTGTTCCTCCAGGAGGAGGTGCCAATAAAGCAAAAATAAAAGTGAAAATGAGATTTTGAGCTTGCAAGTTGGGGCAGGTTGGGTAATGAAAGGTAACATCAAGGAAGGTGCTAAAAGAACCATTTCAGAATTGAAATTCAGAAGTTCACAAGGGCAGGGAAACTACAAAGCCCAAGGAGAGAGAAAATCTCTGGGTTTTTTTTTGTTTCTATGACTGCAATATTCTGCAGAAAATAAAATAAAAAATCCAAAGAGTTCTGAAACATTCCCTCCCTTTTGCTCAAGATTACATAAAGCTTGAATGGGAACCATGAAATTTAGGCATGGGAAAAAGGTCTAAATTAAATAATCCATGGAAAAGGTCTGAATTAGATAATCTTGTCAACCAGTCATTATTATTTCCTAATTATCCAACTGCTGATATTTAGCTGAATAATAAATCAAGTTGGCTCCACGTTCTTCCACACAGATCTAAAGCCCCTCAAACCCACAAATGTTTTAGCTCTGGGCTTTCTCAGCTGTTCCTCCAGGAGGAGGTGCCAATAAAGCAAAAATAAAAGTGAAAATGAGATTTTGAGTTGCAAGCTGGGGCAGGTTGGGTAATGAAAGGTAACATCAAGGAAGGTGCTAAAAGAACCATTTCAGAATTGAAATTCAGAAGTTCACAAGGGCAGGGAAACTACAAAGGCCAAGGAGAGAGAAAATCTCAGTTCTGTTTTGTTTCTATGACTGCAATATTCTGCAGAAAATAAAATTTTAAAATCCAAAGTTTTGCTGAAACATCCCCTCCCTTTTGCTCAAGATTACATAAAGCTTGAATGGGAACCATGAAATTTAGGCATGGAAAAGGTCTAAATTAGATAATCCATGGAAGTTAGATAATCTTGTCAATTCTCTGGGTGATGGCTGGGTATTTCCTAAAAACAATAAAATAGAAAGTATTTCTTCCAGTTTCAAATTAAGCAACAGGGAAAAACCCATCTGTGTCATGGTTAAAATGGGAAAAATATTCCTTCACTCCAGGGACTGAGTCCCATCCAAACCACTTGTGCACTGCTGGAGTTAAATCCCAGAAAAAAGGAAATTCCCCTAAAAAAAACCTCCCCAAAGACAGATGAGCAAGAGAGGCAGGACAGAAAGATCCAAGAGGATCTGTAATGCAGAGTCTTGGGAATGGGATTCCCCCTATGGAAACAGCAGGTGGGAATGAGGAATGTCCCAAGTGGAAAAAGGTGAGACAAGCAGCACAAACCTCCAGAGATACAACTGCCAAATGCAGGTTTTACTCCCAGGCAGCACATCAGGAAATACTTACAAAACCATTGTCTTGTAGAGATGATGGGGAGCTTGTAATATCCATGGAAACCTGAGGGAGCAGGGAAAAAAATGACAACGTTGTGTGCATTGTTTGGGGATTTTTCATGCAATAGAATATCAGGAATGCCAGAAGCCGTGCTGAGCTGAAAGGATTTTTAATCGTTAATGTATCATTTCATAGGCAAAAGTGACAGATATTGGATATCTGAAACTTCCTGCCTTACTAGGAAACAAAAGTCAGAGGCAGATGTGAGGAATTCTGCCGTGCACAACTCAACTTTGCTGTTCTGGTAGTTCTGTATTGACCTTTGTGCTATTTTTGTGCTCTGACTCACATGGGAACATCCTGCATGTTCTGTGCTTGAGAGCCTGGAGAAAAGGAGAACTTTAGAGCCCCTTCCAGGGCCTAAAGGGGCTCCAGGAGAGCTGGAATAATGACTGGACAGTAACTCACATTTTCACAGATTTTTTTGTCCTGTCCAGCCATTAAAATAATTCAATTATTTGACTGGGGGCAAGGGATGGAGGGACAGGACACAGGGAATGGCTTCAAATTGGAGAAGGGGAGATTTGGGGGGGATATTGGGAATGAGGAATTCCTGGCTGGGCTGGAATTCCCAGATTTGCTGTGGCTGCCCCTGGATCCCTGGCAGTGCCCAAGGCCAGGCTGGAGCACTGGGACATTGGAAATGTCCCTGCCCATGGCACTGGATGGGCTTTAATGTCCCTCCCAACCCAACCCATTCATGGATTCTGTGAAACCTGCTAAATGCAAACAGAAACGCTTTCACACGGTAGATAATTTAAAATTTGGAATCCGCTCCCACAACGTTTAGTGGAGGCAGATAAAAAGGAATTCAGGGAAGTTCCCAGGCCACCGGCCAGGAGGATCTGCCAAGGCGCAGAGGCTCCCAAGCCAATCTGGGGCTGCCAGGGCAAGGTTTGATCCTCTGAGGTTTAGGGTGGATATTCCACAGGTCAGACACTCCCTGACCATGAGATGCCAGCAGGAGCAGCCCCAAATTCCCGAGCCACCCGGGCAGTTCTGACCCCCTCACCTGGGAACCCTCACCTTGATCCTGGCCCGACACCGCCGAACCTGCTTCACTCAAAGGCTTGAAACTGAGATCACGGATCTCGGAATCCCTTCCTGGTTTGGATCAAGCCGCTAAAATGCCGAGACTTCTGTACAGTTTCCTGGAAAAAAAAAAAGAAAGGAAAGTGAAAGCATAAATGAGCAATGGTTTCTCTTGGTTTATCCGCGACTCCTTCAGGATCCGAGGGGCTCCCTCAGCGCTCACCTCCCGACACGGACGGGCTGGGGACACAACCCGGGGGTCCCGCAGCTCCCGGTGGCTCCGCAGGGACCTCCAGAGTCCTCCCGGGGCCTCCTCGGAGACCTCCAGAGCCCTCCCGGGGCCACCTTTCGCTTTCGCTTCCCGCCCGGACTGAGGAGGAGCCGGAGCCTGGCCGGCCCCTCACACACACGGGGAGGCGCCGGGGGTACGCGGGTTCCTCTGGCTGGGTCAGTGTGGGCTGAGGGAGGAGGTTCTGCCCCGGCAGCCCCTCAAGCGAGCCGTGATGAGGCTCTCGGGCATAATTGTGGAGGAAAATGTGAGGAAATCCCGGGAAGAGGCGGGGAGCGGAGGGCTGGGAAAGGCGCTGGAGCAGCGCCCTCAGGGCGGGCGTGAGGGCGGCCGTCGATCGCCTCACGGCGGAGCCGCGGCTAGCCCGTCCCCGCTGGGCTCCTCTGTGAAATAAAGTGACACAAACTTGGCGTTCTCAAGCTGAGTTTGTTCGGGTATTTATTAACTTGTAATTCTGTGGAATTACGCGTTTGTATTATGAGGAATATCGTTTCTTTCTGTGGCAGAAAGCATCCCCCATAGAAGGAGCCCTCGCGGAGGGAGATGCCGGATTCCAAGAAATTACAGAAGCATTCTGGAGAACTGAGCGACAACTTGTCACAGAAATGTGACATCTAAAGAGGTTTCTGGGAAAAGTAAACCCACTTTGGTTTCAGTGGTGATCGTTTTGAGGAAGAGAAAGCACTGGGTTCTCATCCAAGGGAGGGTAAAAGGCTGGAGAGGGGCTTTGGACAAGGGATGGAAGGATGGGACACAGGGAATTGTTTATCACTGTCGGGGGGCAGAGTTAAATGGCATATTGGGAAGGAATTCCTGATTCTGAGGATGGGGAGGGGCTGGGCTGGAATTCCCAGATTTGCTGTGGCTGTCCCTGGATCCCTGGCAGTGCCCAAGGCCAGGTTGGAGCAGCCTGGGACAGTGGGAGTGTCCCTGCCCATGGCAGAGCATGGGAGTGGATCTTTAAGTCCTTTCCAACCCAAACCATTCCACAATTCATCATAGATAACTAAATAAAAGAATCTATATCCTAGACCAAGAAGAAAAAAATTAAGTCTATTACTTTCAGCTTTCCTTTCAAGCTAAGCTGACGGATCTTTTAAGCGTTCCCCTCGAAATTGCAAACAGATTTGGACTCATCGGCCGAAGGGTTTTGTAGGGGTTGCAGTCAAACAGCGCTGATTGCTCAAGAAATTAATCCTCAGAAATTCAAAATATGCCAGATAGTTGGGGAAAGTGTAAACGCTGACTTTGTCACTTAGCAGATGTGGGCTCTACTTTCGGAGAAAAAGCAGACAGAGCTGGATAAACACGAAGCGCTGCGGTGGAATTCCTCCAGAGAAGCTGTGGCTGCCCCTGGATCCCTGCAATGTCCAAGGCCAGGTTGGACAGGGCTTGGAGCACCCTGGGAGAGTGGAAGGTGTGGAATGGGATGAGTTTTAAGGTTCCTTCCAACCCAAACCAGTCTGGAATTTCATGATCCTATTAAAAAAAGTGTTTTCTGTCTCTTGCCAAACTTCGTAGTCAGTAGGATTTCTGAAGGAAAAAAACCCAGTAGGATTTCTGAAGGAATGATAATCTTCTGAATGAAGATTATCAATATAATATTTTTGGTAATATTTAAATAGACTCCAGGAGCTCTGTGCTGGAGCAGCGAGATTAAGAGTTTCAGAAATTTTGTTTTTGCTGTCTCCATGAAGGGAATCTTGGATTGCCCCCTGCTTGGACAGCGATCACCTCGTGCCACTGAACTTTTTCAGCGAATTTTTTCACTGAATTATTTCAGTGTGAGTTTTACCCACAGCACGATTGTTATGGCAGCTCCAAAAGCCCTTCTCTGTTTTCCCAGATAAGTGCCTGAAACTCTGACCCTGCGTTTGAGGCTTTATTATCATTGTTTTTATTATTATTTTCTGCCTTGACAATGGCTAACAATGTTTACTATCTCTTGATAAACACAAAGCTGGTTACTAATGAGTAAAAGGGAGAGGTTTGCTGGAGTAGCCAGGGAGGAGGAGGTGGTTCTGCTATGACCTAAGCCCCGCAGATTTTCACATTCAAATGTCAGAGTGGTGGGCTGCTCTCCAGTGACCGTGCTCATGTTGGGATCTCAAGGAGCTTTGTTTCCCTGAACTCCAGGGAATGAGCAACGTCAGCCTGCTTACACAGCCAGCCTTGGGATTTGAGCTGAACAATGTGTTTGTGCTTGTTTGGGAAAGGGGATTTATTGGAGATGCTGGCCTGGGCCAAGTTCCTGAAGTGGAATGGGGTTGACTTGGAGTTGATGTCTTAGTGGATTTCTGGGTGTTGTGGGTTTATGGTGTTGGCCACATGTGAAGCAGAGTAAAGGGAAAAGTGTGGATTTCATAACTCTGAGTTTAGCTAAAGGGGAAAACCGAGGAGTAAAATACAGCATGGAGTACAAGAAGCTTTACAACTCTCTGAGCTGCCTGCACTGAGTCCAAATTTGCTCTTAAGCAGCCTGAAAAACTCTGGATGAGCCCAGGAAGCTGAACTGGAAACATGGGAAGAAAATTATGATTAGGGCTCATCTACAGCAAGAAATATTCTGATTAAATTGGAGGAAGTTTCACAGCCATAGGGTATCTTTTGTTGGTACCAAGACTATTTGACCATAGCTCAATTTCTGGACAGTTAGAAGGAGGAAATTTGGGTTCTTTTAAAGTTACAACACAGTCAAAAAGGGAAGTGAATGGAAATTAGGTGCCTGGGAATTAGTGATGTTTTCCCTGCTCGTCTCTGGGATTTCCGGAGTCTGGAAAATGATCCGTGCTTTTGTAGTTTATTAGTGCCTGGGAAAAAGGAAGTAAATTCCCATGTTCTTCTTTAAGGACCTGCACGTTGTCACACAAGCAGGACACAGTCCTGGTGACTGCTGTGCCACTTCCCATCCCCAGGAATCCCCACTACATTACTGAGGAAAAAACCCCATAAACCTCAGCCAAACAAAGAAATCTTTGTGTCCTTGGTGCTGTGCCAGTGTTGGGGAGAGGATGGGGATCTCACATTTATTGTGTTCTCAGGATCTGTAGGTGATATCTTCCAAAAGCAGCATCGAAATCCATCAGAAGAGTTCTGTATCTCATCAAAATCTGCATTTTTCAGACCTTGATGTCAGCGAGACACCAAGAACACGTGGATCCCTCAAGAAGTTGTCCTGTCCTTGAGTTCCTGTTTCTCCTGAGTGTTCCTGCAGCCACATGCCAATCCGGGCTGGGAAATGAACCAGCTTCAAAATTAACCCTGACTAAAAGCTGGCTTTAGCTGGCTCATTTCTCCACTCCTGCTCATCCCAGGCGGGTGATGTGCAGCAGGGTCAGCTCAGTGTGGGTGAGGAATAATTTACTTCAGGGTGACAGGGCTTCAGCCTCCTCTGGTGAGGGATAGGGGAGCCCAGCACAGGTTCCAGATCATGTTTCAAGCATTGTAGGCAGCACAAACCCAATCCTTTTTTCAACCCTTTTATCCTAGCAAGGTGGAGGAGAAAAATAGACCTGACAAGGAACACCCAGCACCTTGAGTTTAGATGTCAAATCCCTGCCTCACATAAATGTTTAATTCCTCTCCCAATGAGCAGAAGGATGAAATGAATGCTCTCCACCAATCTCCATCCCTCCCAGGAGGGATTCTGAAACGTGTCCAGCAGGAGTTGGGGATGTTCCAGCTTCCCTGGGCTGTGTGGATGAGGCAATGCCCTGGGCCAGGAATTAATCCCAGCACGGCTGCTGGAAGCCAACAATGCAGAAGGAATCATCTGAGATTCACATTGCCAGGCCTGAATCCCGTTCCTGTTCTTTGGAAAATCGCTGCATGTTAATGAAATACTCATTTCAGATAGCAGGGAGGATTAGTGGTTTATTGAGGCAGAATAAATAGCATTTATTAAAGCCCCTTTTGGGTAGGAAGATGTAAATGAGAGGGCAGGGAAAGCAGGAGAGCAGGTGTGGAGATGTGCCTGATGAACGTGTGGTTCTATGGGACACAGGGAATGGATCCCAGTGCCAGAGGGCAGGGATGGATGGGAGATTGGGAATGAGGAATTCCTGCCTGGGCTGGAATTCCCAGATTTGCTGTGGCTGCCCCTGGATCCCTGGCAGTGCCCAAGGCCAGGCTGGATGGGGCTTGGAGCAGTCAGGGACAGTGGAAGGTGTGGAATGGGATGAGTTTTGAGGTTCCTTCCAACCCAAACCAGTCTGGAATTCCATGATCCTATTAAAAAAAAAAAAAGTTTTCTGTTTCTTGCCAAACTTTGTAGTCAGTAGGATTTCTGAAGGAATAAACCCAGTAGGATTTCTGAAGGAATATAATTCTGAGTGAACACTACCAACATAATCTTTTTTGGTAATATTTAAATAGGTGCTTCAATCTCTAGAACCGGTTTTTTGAAAGTAATTTTGACATTTTCCCCCCTTTTTTCTTGATTCCCCAAAGTTATTTTATACAATCTGTTCTTCATGAAAGAAACACTTACTGAGAGCAAAGCAAAGAGAAAGTCTTTGATAAGACAGCTGTGGTGCAGCTGAGATGAATTAAAAAGTGAGCATGTGCAAGTTAAAACATGGGAATTGCTTGTGTAGATATTTCTAGGAAGGAGAGCAATCCCAGTGTAGAGCTTTGGCCGTGACACATTCCTGGAAAAACTCGTGAGTGGTGAGGAAAGGTCATTTCTGAGAAGCTGTTAATGAGGGCTGAGTGTGTTGGGGTTGGTTCATTAACACCCCTGCTTTAGTTCATCCCAGTCCCCGCTCCTGACAAACCCTGGGATCTCATCCCCATGGGCTGACATTCCAGCCTTTATCTCCCACTTCTCCAAACCCATCTGGGAGCCCTGGCAGTGAGAGTGGATCTCATCCCCATGGACTGGCATTCCAGCCTTTATCTCCCACTTCTCCAAACCCATCTGGGAGCCCTGGCAGTGAGAGTGGATCTCATCCCCATGGACTGGCATTCCAGCCTTTATCTCCCACTTCTCCAAACCCATCTGGGAGCCCTGGCAGTGAGAGTGGATCTCATCCCCATGGACTGGCATTCCAGCCTTTATCTCCCACTTCTCCAAACCCATCTGGGAGCCCTGGCAGTGAGAGTGGATCTCATCCCCATGGACTGGCATTCCAGCCTTTATCTCCCACTTCTCCAAACCCATCTGGGAGCCCTGGCAGTGAGAGTGGATCTCATCCCCATGGACTGGCATTCCAGCCTTTATCTCCCACTTCTCCAAACCCATCTGGGAGCCCTGGCAGTGAGAGTGGATCTCATCCCCATGGACTGGCATTCCAGCCTTTATCTCCCACTTCTCCAAACCCATCTGGGAGCCCTGGCAGTGAGAGTGGATCTCATCCCCATGGACTGGCATTCCAGCCTTTATCTCCCACTTCTCCAAACCCATCTGGGAGCCCTGGCAGTGAGAGTGGATCTCATCCCCATGGACTGGCATTCCAGCCTTTATCTCCCACTTCTCCAAACCCATCTGGGAGCACTGGCACTGAGAGTGGATCTCATCCCCATGGACTGGCATTCCAGCCTTTATCCCCCACAGGTTTTCCCAAACCCAGCTGGGAGCCCTGGCAGTGAGAGCCCATGGGAAGCTCCTGTTTTTAGGGAATGCAGCTTCTCCTTCCAGCTGAGCCTGGAGGGTTTGAGAGAGCAGGAGCTGGGAATGCCCAGCGCTTCCAGGGGGGATTCCACATCCTCCCTGTGCCCTGGGTTGTGCTGGGAGGCCCAGTGGGAAGCCAGGGATTGATGTGGAAATGATTCCTTCCCTCCTGGGGGAATTCCACTGCCTTCTCCACAGAGACACCTCCAGGGGAAATACAGGACATTTCAGGAGTTGTGTTTCCTTTTCCTTTTTTCTTTTCCTTCCCCTTTTCCCTTTTCCCTTTCCCCCTTCCTTCACCTTTCCCTTTTCCTTTTTCCCTTTTCCTCTTCCTCTTCCTTTTCCCTTTCCCCTTCTCCTTTCCCTTTTTTCCTTTTCCTTTTAATGTACCTTTTCCTTTTTTCCTTTACCTTTCCCTTTCCCCCTTTCTCTTTTCCTTTCCCTTTCCCTTTTTCCTTCTCCTTCTCCTTTTTCTTCTTCTCTTCCTTTTCCTTTTTCCTTTCCCTTTCAATTTTTCCCTTTCCCTTTCAATTTTTCCCTTTTTCCCATTTTCTTCTCCTTTCCTTTTCCCTTTCCCCCTTTCCCTTTCCCTTCTTCCCTTTCCCTTCCAATTTTAATTTTCCCCATTTTCCCCCCAAATAACCCAGAGCTGAATTGTTTTGGATGCACTCATATTTCAGTTGCTGCCTTCTCTCTTGCACATAAAGCACCTTCTGAGGACAAAGACCCCACAACTCTCAGCCCAGCTCATTTCCAAGTGTCACCAACCCCTAAAAACTGTTCTGTTTTTACAGGATTCCTTTAAACCCTATTTTTTGTGACACTGACTCTGGCTGAAGGCACTTTCCTGTGTCCAGTTCTAAAATAAGCAGCTCCTAATCCTTAATTCCCTGCTTTAGATCCGACAGGTTTCGTGTTAATCCCACATTAAATATCTGCTGAGATCTTATTCACAGCCTTAAAATCCACTGAAGGAACTTGTGGTTTTATTATTTCACCCCACAAAACTGAGTAAGTTTTAGGGTGGAGAAAACTTTTTTAGAAGCTGGGTTAAAAAGCAGTTGTGGAAAGAAGGAAAATCTATTGGAATACATTGAATTCCTCAGGAATTACCTTCCCCACGATGAGTGTGCTGGCAGGAAGGGTCCTGCATCAAAGCCTGGGATATTCCACAGGCAGTAAATTTTGGGAAATTTCTAGCACCAGCTTTTGGGGAAAGATGATTCAGCTTTCCAGCTTCATCACCCTGCTCTAAATTCGGGATATTGATTTATTTAATGGCACACAGCTGTTGCTGTTCAGGGAAGAGGGAGAATGGCGTTTCTGGGATGACAATTCCAGCTTGAGAGCTCTGGAAATCTGCTCGAGTTGGGCTGGGATTCCTGGAAGGGACCTGGATCTGTCTGCAAACCCCACATGTTCCACCAGGATGGAAGCACGAACATGGAAAAAAAAACCAGGAAAACTGGAATAAAACAGAAGGAAACAAAAATTAATCTAATTTTCATTTGGGGAATCCATTGTGACAATGATATCAAGGAAAGCTTTAATTATCAGGCTTTTTGAGGCTGAATTTGAATATTTTGAGGAATCATGGAAAGACTTGGGTTGGAAGGGACCTTAAAGATCTCGTTCCAAGATCCTGAATTCAGGCTGGAGTTGCATCCTGCTTTTGGCCTGGGTGCAAATCCCACTTTTGTCCCTCGAATCAGCCACACTGGGTTTGTGACAGGGCAAAGTTTGCCTGAAATGGTAAACTCACAGATAAACATATTTATAGAAATCTTTAATTCATACCCCACTAAGGCATTTTGGTGCTGTTTAAAAGCTCCTCCCACTGAGAAAAGGAATCTTTTCCACTTATTTTGTGAGAGCTGCAAGAATTCTCGTGTTACCTTTTCATCTTCAAGTGGCAAGAAAGATCATTTTCCATTTATTATCCCACTGATGTATTTTTTTTCCACAGTGCCTGGGGTGGTGTTTAATAATATTTACTCTTGGGCAAGATAAATATCAGAGGAATATTAATCAATTCTCTTGTAAATAAGAGGGAATTTGTGTTTTCCATCCCCAAGCTGCTGAAGCCTCCGAATAATTGGGAATTTAAGAGCAATTAGCTGGGATATTTTGATCCTTTTTTGACACGTCGGATGTGGTGTTGATTTAAAAGAACTCGAGCTCATGGATGTGTTTGTACCATGGAATTAATCTCCTGAAGGGGATTGGTTTGCCTTTGGAATTGTTATTTAGGAGTGAAGTGGCTCTCAGGGCGACAGATTGAGAGAAGCACGGGCAGAGCATGAAAAATAAAGAGAAATGAATACAATAAAAATAAAATGTGATCAGTCACAACCTGCCAAGGGGATTTTTAATAAATGTGCAAAGAGATTGAGGCCACAGTCACGTAAAAATGACTTTAATGGGGAGATGTTTGCATGGTATAGGATATTCCATTTTATTTCATCATCAGAAAGATAAGAGCAAAAATAGACTTTAAAAGTGATGTAAAGCAAGGAGAATTCCAGCTCCATGAAAACCCACGTACCCCAGGATAATCCGGGAAGGAGACACTGCCTCATAGGCACAGGAAATACAGAAATCATAAATAAATCCAAACCACAGGGTGATCAGAAGAGGAAAGTGTGAGTTCCTCACAGTGAGTAACTCACTCAGAGTTCACATCAGGATGGAAAGCTGGGATTGTCTCCTTTGGAAGCCCAGACCTCCAGCAGGTCACTCCCTAGGGAAGGAAGGCGCTGACTGGGACCACCCAGAGGAGAAATTCCAAGCATCATTCCAGAAAAAGATGGAATAATCCATACTTGATAAACCCATTTCCAGAAAAGTTGTGAAAGGAGGAATTCCCAGGATTGGGAGGCAGTGCCAAGAGCATGAGGTGGCACCAGGCTGGATGCTGCAATCCTGGAATTCCGTGTGTGAGGCTGTGCCAGAGGCAGCAGCTGCGCTCAGGAGAGCCCACAGGATGGGAACTGTGCCCACGGATAGAAATCCTCAGCCCAGCCCTTCACAGAAGCCAGGAAATGGGTGACAGAGATCTCACACATCAGGATAAAATAAATAAATTAAGAGTAAAAAAAAAAGCTGATAAAATCTTGAGTCATTAGGAAAAGACAGGGAGTTGATTTCCTCAGCAGCTGGAGCAGACAGCGGGAGGGAGGAGAGAAAATCCACGGGCAGGGGGTGGGAAATGAGTGCAGACATGAAGGGACATCTTGGGCAATAGTGCTGGGACTGATCCCAGTGTGTTATCCCCAAATCCATCTCCCTGGGATCCAGGAGGGAAAGCAGATGAATTTGGTGCTTGGTTTTCATGGGTGACTGTCTGACCAAGGGCAGATTCCATCGTTGCCATATCAGAGTCCAGGGTGATGGGATAATATCTGGATTAACAAATGGAATCCCTGTAAATTTAGAATCCGACACAAAATGAGGAACGTGGTGGTGGCCTTGCTCAGAGACCAGAACAGGGCACAGGGAGAGGTTTGTCCTAAACAAATGAATTTAATTTTTAAATGAGTGGTGCAGACATGAAGGGACATCCTGGGCAATAGTGGTGAGACTGATCCCAGTGTGTTATCCCCAAATCCATCTCCCTGGGATCCTGGAGGGAAAGCAGATGAATTTGGTGCTTGGTTTTCATGGGTGACTGTCTGACCAAGGGCAGATTCCATCGTTGCCATATCAGAGTCCAGGGTGATGGGATAATATCTGGATTAACGAATAGTTAATCTGGGCAATAGTGCTGGGACTGATCCCAGTGTGTTATCCCCAAATCCATCTCCCTGGGATCCTGGAGGAATTCAGCCTCTTAACTGCAGAGCAGATGAATTTGGTGTTCAGTTTTCAGGGAGCTGGAGGTGCTTGTCCAACCAAGGACAGATTCCACCACTGCTGTATCAGAGTCCAGGGTGATGGGATAAGATTTGGATTATCCCTGTGGAGGATCCCTGGATTCAACTGCAAACTTTGGAATCCCACACAAAGTGAGGAGTGAGGGAACCTGGTGATGACCTTGCTGAGACACCAGCCCAGAACAGGGCACAGGGAGAGGTTTGTCCTAAACAAATTAATTTAATTTTTAAATGAGTGGTGCACACATGAAGGGACATCCTGGGCAATAGTGCTGGGACTGATCCCAGTGTGTTATCCCCAAATCCATCTCCCTGGGATCCTGGAGGAAAAGCAGATGAATTTGGTGTTTGGTTTTCATGGGTGACTGTCTGACCAAGGGCAGATTCCATCATTGCCATATCAGAGTCCAGGGTGATGGGATAATATCTGGATTAATAAATGGAATCCCTGTGGAGAATTCCTGTAAATTTGGAATCCGACACAAAATGAGGAACGTGGTGGTGGCCTTGCTGGGAGACCAGAACAGGGCACAGGGAGAGGTTTGTCCTAAACTGTGAACATCCTTTTGAATAAGTGGTGCAGACATGGAGGGTTATCCTGGGCAATAGTGCTGGGACTGATCCCAGTGTGTTATCCCCAAATCCATCTCCCTGGGATCCAGGAGGAATTCAGCCTCAAACTGCAGAGCAGATGAACTTGGTGCTTGGTTTTCATGAAGCCAGAGGTGACTGTGTGACCAAGGACAGATTCCACCACTGCCATATCAGTGTCCAGGATGATGGGATAATATTTGGATTACCAAATCCCCATCAAGAATCCCTGTAAATTTGGAATCCCACACAAAATGAGGAACGTGGTGGTGGCCTTGCTGGGAGACCAGAACAGGGCGCAGGGAGAGGTTTGTCCTAAACAAATTAATTTAATTTTTAAATGAGTGGTGCAGACATGAAGGGATGTCTTCAGCAATGACTGCTGGGACTGATCCCAGTGTGTTATCCCCAAATCCATCTCCCTGGGATGCAGGAGGAATTCAGCCTGAAATTGCAAACAGATCAGTGTCTGAGCTCGGTTTTTATGGAGCTGGAGGTTCTGCCCTTGAGCTGACCTTGTACAAGGACAGATTCCACCACTGCCATATCAGAGTCCAGGGTGATGAGCCAATATTTGGCCAATATTTTTATTTTTATTTTTGTTTTTATTTTTATTTTTATTATTGTTTTTGTTTTTATTTTTGTTTTTATTTTTGTTTTTATTTTTATTATTGTTTTTGTTTTTATTTTTGTTTTTGTTTTTATTTTTATTTTTATTTTTTTTGTTATTGTTTTTATTTTTATTTTTGTTATTGTTTTTATTTTTATTTTTGTTTTTATTTTTATTTTTATTTTATTTTGTTTTTTTTTGTTTTTTTTTTATTTTTATTTATTTTATTTTTATTTTTATTTTATTTATTTTATTTTTTTTTTATTTTATTTTTATTTAATAGATGATATATAAAGAAATAATTATAATAAGTATATAATAATATATGATAGAATATATTATATATTTTTATAATATAGAAATAGATAAGATATAGATAATATAAATATATAAAATCATGAACAAATAAATAAATAAATGAAGTGAAAGAGTGTTTTAAAAACCTGACTATTTCTAAAGGACATTCTCCAGCAGCAAAGAAATATCTATAATATTATATTATCATAAATCATATATTATTTTGTTTTTATAGATTAATATATAGAAATATAATAATATGTAAATAGATTTAAATCTATAAAATATATATATCATATATTATTTTATAATATATAAATATATATAGGAATAGAATAGGAATAGGAATAGAATAGAAATAGAATAGAATAGAATAGAAATAGAATAGAAATGAAAGAATAGATATAGAATAGAAATTAAAATGAAATAGACATAAAAATAAAACATGAAATAAAAATGAAATTAAATTGAAAATAAAAATAAATAAAATAAAATAAAAATAAAATGAAAAAAAATATAAAAATATAAATATAAACAAAATATAATATATAAATATAAATATAAATATAAATTAAATATAAATATAAATATATAAATATAAATAAATTATATAATATATATAAATAATAAATATATAAATAATAAATATAAATAATAAAGAATAGAATAGAATAGAATAGAATAGAATAGAATAGAATAGAATAGAATATATAAATCAATGCATAAATAGAAATATAAATAAATAAAATATGAAAGGACATAATTTTTAAAGCTATTTAGCACCCAAGGAACAAATCCCACCTCTCCTCCCTGTGCTCCCGGAGGCCTCAACCCTGCACATCCTGACCCTTCCCATACATTCCATTTCCACTTGAATTTTAACATTTGCCTAAACCCCCCCAAAATTATCGCACTTTTCTTTGCCCTGGCTGGAGCTGGGAGCTGTTTTTTGGATTTTGGGAGTTTCTTGGCAGCCCTTGGGGCCTGTTTGTCTTGGCACCCCCTTACCCCATTACCTATCCCTCACTGCTCGCTCTGTTTACAACATTTTGTGCTTTTCGACCCAAATTCTGCTGTTCTAAAATAAAAAATTAATTTTATATTTTACATAAATTTTATATTTATCCAACATGCACATTTTAAACCTCGATATGTTCAACTTTTTTTTTTTTTTTCCTGAGAGCAACTCTCCCTATAGGACTTCAAAAATTCGCACTTGGCAAAAATTCCAGTTTTTTTATGAGTGAATCCATTCTTCTCTGCTCACATCTGCTCTTAATAATCCCAAATGTTCGGGGGTTTTGTTTTTTTTCTCTTTTGGACTTTCACACGAAGGGTTTTTGTTTGCTTTTTTTGAAAGCCAAAGCACCGCTGCACACAATGGTTGATTCAAGGCTGCTGATAAAAATGGGAGCGAGGAGAATTCGGCCGCGGGACAGAGGAGAGGAGGTTTAAAAATAATTTAGTTCCGAGGGAAAATCCTCTCTGAAAGATTAACCAAACCCTGGGACGATAAAATAGCAACACCATTGGCCAAGAAGATCTCACGTTATCGAATTCTTCTAAAATGGCATCGTCTGAAGCCTGTAAGGGACAGGGAATGTTGGGAAATGTCATCAGAAATTCCTCCTGTCTTTCCTGAAGTACAACAAAAGTGTGAAAAATTCAGAAATCTTGATATCCATAAATATCCATACAACAAGACCTCTTCCAACAAGAAATCCATAAATAGTGATTTTTCCTGTTAGTCTGAACCATGAGTGTAAATATTTCATCGATTCTTTCCCCAAAAAAACCCCATTTCTGCATCGCTTTTGGCCTTCCCTGAAGCACAAGGCACCCAAGCAAAGAGAGCTCGGTGGATAAATCCAGGCAGGGCTCCCAAATCCCATTTTCCTGCTTGGAGCATCTCCTTATCCAAGCATCCCCAAGTGCCAAAGGTGTTATAAAAAAAATCTGATTTGTTGTTTTGAGAGGGAATTTGAGCATCAGCAAAGCCCAAACATCGTCTGGAGCAGCCGTGACTCAGCCCTGGCCCGGCAGGGCCCAGCCTTTGGTTGGATCTCCGTGTCCAATTCCTGGCATGGCCCTTCCAGAGGGATGAGGGACACCTGGAAAAGGAGCAGGAACAGCAACAAAAACCATCCCAGAGTCTGGAAAATCTGAGCCGCAGGAAGGATGGAAAGAGCAGCCCCGGTGGTTTTTAAGGAGACCTAAAAACAAAAAGACAATTCAAGTTGCAACATCGTTTTCCTGCTGTGAGGAGGCACCAAAAAAAATTGTTATTTTGCTGAATTTGAGAAAAGAAGAAATAAGCTAAAGCTGCAGGGGAAAAAAAAGGAATAAGCTGAAGTTGCAGGGAAAGAAAAAGGAACAAGATAAAGTTTCAGGAGGAAAAAAAGGAATAAGCTGAAGTTGTAGGGAAAAAAAGGAATCAGCTAAATTTGCAGCAGGACAGATTGAGGTAATCCAAGATGTTCTGGGGAAGGGAGGTGTGAGTATCCAGCAGGAATAATTAATGAAATGATAATTATTTCTGCCTTTAGGTTGGGATTGAGGGTTCGTAAGTTGTCCTTGGAGGTCCTGGGACAAGTTTTGGGAAAAATGTTTAAAATCAAATCAAATTGGTTTGAAATGGGATAAAGATAAGGTAGGGGGAAGTGGCCTTTTTTTTAAAGAGCATCAAGGCCAAATTCCTCCTAAAATATGCAGAATAAAGCACGGGGTTTTGTTTGGCTGTTTTAAAATTTATCTTGACTTCTAATTTGAAATTTTCTTTGACTTTTCAGCCTGAATTTAACCTGGGAGGGGATGGGATGGGATGGGATCCATGGGATGGGATGGGATGGGATCCATGGGATGGGATGGGATGGATGGATGGGATCCATGGGATGGGATGGGATCCATGGGATGGGATCCATGGGATGGGGTGGGATGGCATGGGATATTGGGATGGGATGGGATGGGATCCATGGGATGGGGTGGAATGGGATATTGGGATGGGATGGGATATTGGGATGGGATATTGGAATGGGATGGGATGGGATGGGATATTGGGATGGGATGATTTTATTGTCAGGCTTTCCTGTCAGCTCTTCCTCTGTTCTCAGGTTTTCCCCAATATAAATCCAATCAATAAATTCAATTCACAGCAGCTAATTTTGGTTTTTTTCTCATAAGAAAAACTCCACCTTAAATTCCCCACTCTCTTTCCCTGCACTCCTTTTCCTACACTTCCCTCCAAGTAATTTTTTCTGAATGAGATTACAGTTTCTTGCAAAAAAACCCCTCCCGATGAAAGGCTTTTCACTGCATTAAAATCCATCATTTCTGGGGATTGTTCTCAGGCTCATTCCCAAAACCATAAACAACACAATTATAATAAATCCTACACCACCAATTACAAGACACGAATACAAAACCTAAAAGCTATAATTCATCTAGAAATATTCTCCCTGTGCATATAAATAGAAGAAGGAAGAGAAGTTTAGGTGCTTGATATTTAAATGAATGCAAAGAGATTCGTGACCCACATACACATATTAGTTTTAAAATTCCTTCATCCTCCAGTGGTCCATTCATTAAACTCCTGTGTGGGTTTTTTTCCCCTCTTTTATCAATGTGGGTTTCACACCAATTTGGGAATCACCAAATTCAGGGTTTCCTTCGAGTGCTGGTGAAACCCAGAGAAGAATTTTCAAACCATTTCTTAATGTGGAAAGAGCTGAGAAAGAGTTAACAAAGTTCCCTCTCCCCCTCCAATTTCCATAAGATTTGTCTGGGATATATTTAAATGTGGGAAACTTGGAAGAAAGCTGAGGAATGTCAGCTGGATGCCGTGTCCAGCTGTGGAATGTCTTCCTGGTGCTGAGAGCTTCTGCTGGGGCTTTGCAGGTGGAAACTTTTCCTCTGCAGCTCCCAGGGCAGTGCAGGCCTGGAGGTGACACTGCAAAACTCCAATAATTCGCTGTGCTGAACCCTCTGGGCTTTTCCTGGAATTCCCAGGCTGGAAAATCCCTCCAGGATCATCCCAGCTCTGCCCCATCCCCGCCTTGTGCCCAGCCCAGAGCTCTCAGTGCCACCTCCAGGTGTTGCCTTTGTCTCAGCCTGGAGATGGAACTGGAGGTAATTTTAGTAAGGAGGTGATAAAAAAGTGGATTTTTATTTGAAGGCCTTCAGGGGCAGTTACAGGAAGGTGTCCACAAAAGCCCTTTTGTACTTTTTGATTGGTTT